>OY735213.1:40197095-40386128 GCA_963457665.1 Thysanoteuthis rhombus
ATCGATGCAGTATTCTTGGAGTCTGTTGTTATGCTAATTAAATTCTCCATCAATCGAACAGATCCTCCTTAGTGCTTGTGAGTAGGGTAGAATTCCTTTGAGGTGTCAGGTGAGAAGATTTGAATTGGAGATAGTTATTTATCTCTTTGGATTTTGTGTAGAGTGTTATTTGTGATTGTCTGTCCGTCTATGTATATTAGATTGTCTAAAAATGTGATTGGTCGTGTTGATATTTCATGATCAAATTTGATCTGGTTATATGTGTGTTTCGTGTTTCTTCAATGTTGGTAAAAAAATCAATCCGAAGAAGTTTTTTTCTATGCAGCAAGTATTCTTTAAAATGACCTCATAAGTTGGTTTGCATGCGATCCGAGATTAAAACCGACATGGATGAACATTCAATTGAAGTGACACGAAAAACGAGTCACGGTTGTTACACTCATTGATCCCTCATCGCCAAGTACGTTTTTTTCGGGGGGGGGGCGGCGGTAACCTACGTAAGTGAGCCCTGTGTTTCAGAATGTCAAATGATGTGTAGTATGAAATAATATCCATATGAATAATGATGATACCCTACATAAAATAATAAACTAGTATGACAAATTATGTATTAAAATCATAGCTGGAGGAGTCGTGGTGTTTGATTAACACTGCAAGGGAGTACATTTTAATATAACTGTTTTGTTTTCAATCCCCTGAAATGGTTATAAGGCAAAGAACAAATTATCCCAACAAGAAAAATTTACACATAGTACCATAATATATATATTTCGGTGTAAAACATTAAGAAAAAATGTATGAAGAAAATTACATAGATTACATCAACAGATATTGGGAAGTAATTGACTGAAATCACGTAAGTTTTTTGAAAAAAAAGTTGTTTATATATATATATATATATATATATATATATATATATATATATATATATATATATATATATATTGTTTAAAGCAGGAAAGCTTTCTAGACAATATATACACTCATGTCCAATATGATGTTGGTTCTCCATGGGCCTGCAAAATAACTCTTACTTGATCAGGCATGGATGTTAGCAGCAGGTATTTCAACTGCTGCAAGTCACGTTGTAGAGGTTTTGCAGTGCGAATATGTTGGTCCAACACATTTTATAAGTGCTCAATGTGATTGAGATCTGGGGAGTTCGTAGTTCAGGGCAACACAGGGGTCTTGTCTCTGGAACCATTCCCGTACAACTCATGCATAGTGACAGTGCGTGCTAACCTGTTGAAAGATGCCAGTGCCACTCTAGGAAGTCGTTTCTATGAAAGGGTGTGCCTGGTCTTCAATAATGTTGAAGTAAATAGCATGCGACAAAGTGCCTTCGACATAAATGATAGGACCCAGTGTTTGCCAGTAGAAAGTTACCTAAGCCATCATGTTGCTCCACCAGCTTATTGTTTTCTCTCAGTGCATCCTGATGCCATCACTTCCCCCAGAATAACGACACACAAATACCCTGCCATCCACCTCATTCAGGGGGTAAGAGAGACCCATCCGACCAGGCAACCTTTTTCAATTCAAACAAGGTCCAGTTCCAGCGCTCGCCTGCTTCTTTTGGAGGCTTTTGGTGATGGGCATTGGTTATCATGTGTCCTTGGCCTGACCTATTGCTACGCAGCCCCATACGCAACAAGGATCGATGTACAGGGTGTTGTGGCTCATTCCTTCCGTCACCTTCACTAAAGCTATTTACAATTCTTGCCACAGTAGCCCCCCCTCCTTACGCCCAGTACTCAGTGGGAGAGCCTATGTACACTTCTCGCATCGATATGTCTTGGCTGTCCAATGCCTTGCAAGTAGTTGGTGATTTTTCCCTCCTCTGGTCATTTCTCGATATACAATGTAAGAAAACAAATTTGTTTATTCAGGTTTTCTCGTATGCATAAAAGGGGCCTTGATTTCAATGATTATCTTCCATTCTAAAGAAAAATATCGATCTGGCATATCTAACCTCTAATCAAAATTTGATTAATCGAAAGCGTAGGATTTTCTGCTGTGTTTTAGATATTTTTCCCATGCGACTCCAGAAGCTAAAGCCAGGTTTGGGTGAAAAATGTCTATTCCGCTAGAAATAATCTAATGACATCTTCAATTTCTTCACACTCTCTTCATTGAATCACATAGAAATTTGATAATGTCAGATGGAAACACTTCAATGTTTTGTTCTTGTTTGTTTTAGGGTTTGTTTTTTCAAATCAAATTACCATCATTTGATTAAGTTTTACTCTTCTTTTTTTTTATAATTCCCAATAGATCTTTGCAAAAACAAATACATCAGTTGTTGACGTATGATTCATAGAAACAAACGGAACAAAATATCCTTCACAATTGATTAAATGCGAGGACGCTCAACTACCATTTGCAGTTTAGTTGAAGATAGAAATATTTCGTTTAAATGAAAAATATTTTGTAATATTCAAAGAAGTGATGCGGGTTTGCGGAGTGGCTAACGACTCAGGGAATGGACACGGTGAGTCGAGTTCAAACTCCGGCTGGGATAGTTTGTATTCATTTCATACTAATGCCAATGGGAAAGACATGAATCCATTTCTCTCTCTCCTTCCTGCTATGGGTGGAATAACAAAGGGTAACGTGATGCCACTTCGGATGTATGTTGCTTTAAAGTTTATTTTAAACATCGCAAAACGAACCGAATACGTATTAATGCTATTTTTGGAGCCTAAGCAAGGACGACTGAAGCCGTAGCCAGCGTAATTGCACTACTACTTATAATATTCAAAGGTTTATGCATGCATGTACTTTTTTTTTATTTAATCCAATAGACAAGTCGTACATTTACAGATATTCGTTGCTAATTTCTAATGCAGTGGTTTCGGGACTTAGAAAACTAAAGGACCCTTTCTGTAAAGGAAATATTCCGGCAGAACTCTTTTCTTACCTTTCTGATTTTAATAAACTAAAATAATAAACAATTTTTTAATTTAAAAAATCATATCAATTGTACAAGGATTATTCTTTTTAATATAAATATATAGTACAAGTCAGTGAACAATAATTATGTTTTTCCAATGTCTGTGCAAAGGATAATGATGTTTCTCTACCACAAGAATATATCTGATTTAGTGAAAACGCTGATGCTGACCACCTCATCATTATTTATCGGGCTACCAGGGGTTCAGGGACCCAAGTTTCGAAAGTACTGTTCTCATAAAATCCTTATTTTTAGCTGCTTTCTTTTCTATTTTTACAGCGAGATGTCAACCAATAGAAACACGTTTTATTTTGCGTAATAAAAGGATGCAGTATTTGTTTTAGACCAATGAAAATCATTCTGCAGTTTGTCGATTGTAATGTAATGTATATCTCAACTCTCACACCAGCGGAGGCGATTGTAGACGTGTGTATATTGCTTTCGTAAGTGTCCGATTTCAAAGAAATCGGGTTAATGAGTTAATTTTTGGTCAAGTCAATTAAGTTTTAAAATATAATCGGATTAGTATGATGAAAATTGATAAATACATTTGCGATCAGGTTTCATCTTTCTTCGCTGGCTTTTTTGGCTATTGTACAGTTGTAATACTGCTTCTCATTTGAATAACTTGCGCGTCTTTTTCACGCACGCCCACACATACATACAGACAGACACACATATATATATGTGTGTGTTGGTGTGTGTGCATGCAAGTGAATTAAAGGCAAAACAGGAGTATATATCCGTGAGAGAATTCATTATTTTTATGCATTCAACTTTCTTTGTTGCACCAGGATCAATTACCCTAAGTACTAGTTTCAACGTGTTTTCATCATTAGGGCATAATCATAAAGTAACAGCCAGAAGCTTGACGATATATATATATATATATATATATATATATATATATATATATATATAGAGAGAGAGAGAGAGAGAGAGAGAGAGAGAGAGAGAGAGAGAGAGAGAGTCTCTGTTGACTTTATTTCTCCCTTGAACAATCCTGACTAAGTTTAAGAGAGTAAATTCTTCATTGTTTGTCTACACCATCAAGTTAAACCAAATCTATACATAAAATTATGTAACTATTCCTTAAGGAGGGGGGATTTGTAGGTGTCTCGCTTGCTAACTGAACCAAACTCAAGGTTTTATATAACCACGAATCTGTTTATCATGTATACAATTCAAAAATTGCATTAATCCTCTTCAGTTGGAATAGAAGTAGGAGTTTACTCAGACCCTGCAGCAGCATGACTTATATATATATATATATATATATATATATATATATATATATATATATATATATAGTGTCATCCACAGACAGCTGTTTCGTGGTATTACAACTCTTCAGTGTGGCTATAGACTATCCATTATCCCATCCAGTACCACGGAGTAGGATTGAAACCTCGCTACAGACCCAGAGGCTGGTATCCCCCCTCTTCTCCACGGAATAGGACGGTCAGTAAGGTTGAATTCAAGCTATATATTTATCTACACATATATATGCCCAGTCCACCAGAGTGCTCCATTCCATGTTGGAAGAGCATATATATATATATATATATATATATATATATATATATAGATATATATATATATATATATATATAGATATATATATATATATATATATATATATATATATATATATATATATATATATATATATATATATATATATATATATATATATATATATATATCGATCATTGGCAAAGTTTGTTGTTTCTTTTGTTTTTCAAGATTGGTTGTCTGAAATCCTGTTATTGGGTCTGTCATGTTTTTTGACCTCTACGTAGACTTTTATGGATTAAATATATCGAAGTGTAAGTGTTGAAAAATGGAGTACTTTCTCTGTATGGCGGGATCAATTACCTCGTGTGCGAAAATAAATCTGAACATCGAGAAGAGAGAAAATCGCATACCTATCAGAATAAACAACCTACATTTTCCATTGACCCGAAGAATTCAGAAAATGGTTATTATCAAGATTCAAAGATATTTTGACCCTATTTCAGAACCAAAAAAAAAACAGCATAAAAAAGAAAAGAAGCTTAGAAGTTAGAGTGATATATATATATATATATATATATATATATATATATATATATATATATATATATATATATATATATATATATATATATATATATATATATATGAATAAACAAACAAACAAGATATTGACTGTTTGTTGTGTAATCTATTTTTTTATCGGACGTATCGGCATGGACGATTCGGCTGTCGAAGTTTCGGCTTATGTCTTTAAAGGCCTTTAGTCTAGTCGGCTCATGACTATGTCGGCCCACGACCAAGTCGGGCCCACTGCCTAGTCAAGTCAGCCCATAACTAACTCGGCTCGTTTTACACGGAAACAAATATAATGAAATATCACAAAAAGCTAACTTGCAGCTTTCCTTGTCTTGGTACAGAAATTCCGTTTTATAATGAATCTTATTTAGAAAACTTTGGAAAAGAAACAAACATTATTACACGCTTGCAATAATTCAATATATGGAAACAAACACGATAAAATATTACTGAAGTTATTTGGAATGGAAAACTTTTGTAAAGCGAAGAAACATGATTTATTTTTATTGCAAATAAAAACGTGTAATCTACAGATTTTTTTTTTTTTTTTTTTTTGATTCACGTTTTAGATAAAAGTTTTCTTGGGGGTATTCCATACGTAAAAACGGAAGAAACGAAAATATGACACCTTTGTTTCGCTACAAGCTAGAAAACTTCAATTTTATATTGAAGTTATTTAGGAAACTCTCGAGAAACGAAGATGATTTTACGTTGTTATTTGCAATACAAATTGATGATTAATTTTCAAATGAGCATCGGACATCCAACTTGACGGGCCGACTCGGTCAACAAAGGGCCCGACGAGACTAATGTGAGGTGGACCGACTCTGTAGTGGGCTGACTTGACCCGTTAAGAAATATCTGTGTGTACAATTTATGTATTTGTTTATGTTTTTCTCTTACGAATTTCTCTTTTCTATTATTTCTCTTTATTTATGCATCATTTTAACCTCAAGGGTGCTCACTCATGTAAAAGTAATTGAGACAAGAATTTTTTTCTAATTTATTAGTCATCCGTTCAAAATGAAATCCCACCCATTTTATACGCATTTTATTAAGAAAAAAATAAACAAAAATTAGTCGTAAAAAGTTAAATACTTAACAACAAACATATATCAGATAATTGCATCAAAGTTGTATTCTGTTATTTTTTCATTTCATATTACATCTAGTTGAATATTTCTGCCTTTTAAAACATAACGTTGCCGAAACATCCTAAGTGGAAATATCTGCAACTGAAACGTCCAGGTCGAAACATTTGTTAACCATATGAAAGATAGGTTTTTACCAGCCAATGCAGCTGCTTCGTCTAGTATTTAACCCCTTTGCTGTGAGGGTCAAGTGGGCTAAATTAGTTGAATTAGTATCTTCCTGCGTGGCCTCCTACTCACCGATTCGAAATGATATATCAATTCGAACAATGTGAATTTTGTTTCCACTCCTTATGCCTACTATTTCCTCTTCTTTCCCCATATTTCACGCCTACTCCGATGAAATATCGTGAAGAAACAAAACAATTGATTCAAAAATGGCATAACAACGATTTCGAAGATAAAGCAAAAAACAAAAATGAGTTATCCAAGTTTCCACCTTTTTCCCTGGTTGAGTTATAACAACATAGAAGCTGATTAAATAAAAGTGAAGTCTTTGCAAGAGTCGTGTGCAAACAAAACAAGGACGGATTTCAAGAGAAGAAAGCCCAGGAAATCATACCATTTATCTATTATATACTTGGATGAAAATGCTGTTGCTTTTTTCCTGATGAGGGAGCTATCTATTTATTTTGAAGTGGAAGCTCGTTTGTATGTATAATCAACGACGCTGACTTGCTGTCATTTGGTCTCTGGTGTGATAGTCTTTTGGTGAACTTGTTAAAAGCATGACACGTACACTTCGACTGTTAATAGAACGAGAGAAACTTTTTATGTACACGAGACAATTTGAGCTGGACCAGAGAACCGAACTGTGAAGGTGCTAGTCATGTCCGTTTTTATAGTCTCGAACAATAAATACATAGATTTGGTTTGGACCGATTAAAACAAAGCAGATTCTTCCACGGAAACCTTAGTGTATCGGAATCAGGTGATAAGGCTCCTTTGAGTCGGTCCCAATTTCACCAGCAGCAACAGCTTTTCAGAGTCTGTTGTTGGACCTAGACCTCCCCCAGGATTCGTCTCATCTCTCTATCATGAATGTCGCAGAGCCAATACTTTCTGAACTTGTCTATTTCCTCACGACATCTCATATTTTGGGGTACACAGCTTCGCATATGATCTCCGGAGATCAACATTTTGAGTTGTGATGTCCATCGATTGTCTGCCATTCTTGCAACATAACCAGCCCATTGCAATTTGAGTTTTCTAATAGATTCTATGATATCCCTGACTCTTTTCTCTCCAATATAATTCGCTGTTTTGTGGTTTCTCCATTTGATGTTGAACATGATTTGAGTAAAGCTGAACTATTCTCCAATAAGAGAGATCTGACTGCCATTGTATTATACCTTTCTTTCTCATAGAAGATATTTTGGCTGATCCCAGAAGGGAATGAATTTTATGAAAAATGGTGAATTCTCTCATCCACATCTTTCATTTACCCGGTGATCCCAGTATGTGTAAATGTTTGAACAATGGATATATTAATATACTGTGCTGTCTTGTGATATTGCCATGTGAGGTTGAGCATGATTCTTTCATGTGCACGTTACATGGTTCTCAGGTTGAGGGTTAGTCTCTTGGTTAGGTTCCATGTTTCAGCTCCATCGGTTACAATCGAGAGGATGCATTGGTTGTACGCCCTTCTTTTTAGGACAAATATGACTCTCTTGTTCTTGAAGATTGAGCTTGCTCTATCGGAGGCTTACCATCCTAAAGTGATTCTTCGTTTGATTTCGTCTTCGACGATTTCTTGGAGATTCGTTGTCTTAGGTTGATGTAGTGGTCTACATCCTCCAATGAAACAAAAAACTGACCGTCGGATAGATCTGTCTTGACTCCTTGAACTCATCCAGATCATCCTTAAATGAGATAGATATAAGAATAGTGGATTCTTTCCTCGACACCTGGTTTGCAGATTTATGTATCTACTTATTTTGAGAAAACCTTACCACTTATTTCTCTTTCTCAGGCCGCGGAGATTTAGCATTCTGTTCATTTGAGACACTCGCCATCCCTTAATGTAGATTCACCTGTTATTTTTATTACCCATAGGATCCATGACATTTCTCAAGGCCGTGTGGGTGGCTTAGAGAAGGAATAGTTTGAGTACCCATCTTCCGAGTTGGTAATTTAATAAAAATATTTACCAACCCAACGCGGTAACCCGAGATGGGGTGGGTTTCTAACAAGCTGGGAGGTAACTGTCTGATTTAAACTTCTTTTCGCTTTTTTTTTAATGTTTTGGTCCTGAAATTGAGTCAAGATGTGTTTGGATCCTAGTAATAACAATGTTTCTGAATTCCTTGAGTCAGAAATGTATGGGGGCATTGGGTTTATTTGTCTCTGTACGTTCTTCACTTTAAAAGTCAACCGATTCTTTTTTTTTTTTTTGGTGTCCGATTTCAGGTTAGCACTAGGTGTAATTAGAATTGATTCGAACCCTATCGAACTTTATCTCAGTCTTTTAACAGACTGAATAATATGATAGACACGTCAAAGATTAAGAGAAATAGATTACAGGACAAACAGTTGATAAGTAGTTTGCACACACATATATATATATATATATATATACACATATATATATATATATATATATATAGAGAGAGAGAGAGAGAGAGAGAGAGAGAGAGAGAGCGAGCATATAATTTGATTTCACAAGATCTTTTCGCCTTTTTCTTGCTTTTGTCTTTAATGGAGTTATTTCAGAATTTCACGGGCAGAATTGTATGGAAAATGTGTTTATTTGTCTCTGTTTTCTCCAAAAGTTATGCGATTTTCTATTTTCCTGATGTCCGAGTTCGACGTCCCACTGGGGGTAATTGATCCTGCCGTACAGAAAAAAGGTGTCCATTCTCTAGCATTAGTAACTCGATATTCTTTAATCTATATGTATCTAGAAGTCAAAAAACATGACAGACCGAGTAACAGTATTTTGGACACAAAATCCAGGATTAAAAATCATTTAATGGTTTTTTACTAGTAACTAGTCTGTGTAACGGTTAGCACGTCTGCCCACCGCACAGAAGGTTCTGGGTTCGATTCTCAGTGTGAGGGGAGGAGTGTGTAGAAAACTCTCCATTAGGACAAATATCCCTCTGCATTCAGCAGCTAATTGAGCACACCTGTCGTCGTACTCCATTGGGGTCGTCTCTCAAGAGATGTGATACTTTACCTTCATCACCTCTAATTAGGAACGTATTATTGACATGATAATTAATAATAAAGTAAATTCAAAAGAAGGCCTTTTTTAAGTTGCATGGGAAAGCATATTTATCATAGAGTGATGTAACATCCTAAAGGATATATATATATATATATATATATATATATATATATATATATAATGCGTCCTTTTTATACTTTGGGGGAAATTTAGACGGATGGGCTCTTAATACACAGTCAAAAACAGTGTGACCGTGCCAAATTTATTGGACTAGGAATGATAAACAACAAACACATTTACTCTTGCAACAGTTTTTTTCTCCTCGATTCTACCAAACATCTCATTGAGACTGGCTGTTTGTATCAGGGACATGAAATGCATTTCATTCAAATCTTGAAATAGCTTTTCCCTGTTATTCAAGAAAGAACACCTTCTGAAATTCTTCAATCCATTCAGTTGTTGTATTTGATTATACAGAGTGGCGAAAAATTAGCTGAACACTTTGTTTTCCCTGTGAACAATTAACCCCTTCACTTGAAGTTACAGAGACGAATAGAAAAAGTCGTCTGTTACTTTATATGGAAGAGTCCATGGTATAACTGATGGAAATCTATGTCATCTGCTATTGAGCAATAGAACTACGCTGACTGAAATTTGAATCATCTGCAGTTAATGGGCTGAATACTTTTTTTTATGTAGCTCGGGTTATTATTCTTAACAAAAATTAAATCTTATTAATTGAAGAAATTTGTAATTACTAATATGCCCTGAAAATGCATTTGATTTATTGACTCAATTAATTCTCATGTATATCATTCTCGGATAGACATAAAATCTACTCAAAGTTATAATTGAATTGGTGAGACTGGTACGGTTATAAAAAAGGACGATTACAAGTCCTATTCCTCTAATCAGAAACATGCCAGAGTGATGAAACTCATACATTTACGATTGAGCCCTTGTCTCCACCCTGGAGACAGAAGACACATTCAACATTTGCTACTGTATTTATTGGGGAAAAACATGTTTTGGTAGCATGAAAGCAATTTTTTTCATGGGCCGTATTTTGTTATACCCTCGAAACCGTTTGCACGAATTAACCAAAACTCACTTAATTTGAATCATTGTTTTGTTGACTTTCTAATAAAAACTAACGAAATCCATCTTAAATGTTTATTTTTGTAATCCTTTGCAAAGAAAACCTGATTTTGATGGGTTTTTTTTGTTTTATCAATAGTTCAGCTTGTTTAAGATTCTCTGGAAGAAAGTTCATTCGTCTCACATTTTTGTTTTGGGAAACGTTCAAATAATAAAACAGCCTTTTCAACTTAGTAGATAAATATATATAATATATTATAAATTGATACCTAAGTTGAAGCTATTTTATAAGATTAAGTAGCTTCTTATTTCAAAGAGTGTTTCAAAATGTTCTCGTATTTACAGGTACGATAATCGATTTACTGATCTGCGATTCTGTTACAAAGCCAATGAGCAGATATTTAAAAAAAATCAAAGGTTTTTAAACTTATGATACGCATCGCTCTTCGTGCCAAACATCTTTGTCCTTAAGATAGTTTTCAACACAGCCATACCCGATAACAAAGTTATAGCGGCCAAGACTGTGTGTTGATTTACCGTTGATGCAATCAGCAGCTTGAATTCACAAGAACTGTTTACTTTACCTTCTCTCATTTCCAACAGTTTGGACATTTTTAGATTTTATCTTTGAATACCATACAAAAAGCTTCAGATTTTTATCACCTGGCTGTAGAAGGTTTGGCGAGTGTCAAGTAACAAATCTCGCGAATATCAATATCTTCACTAACAAACCATTCTTACTAGTAGTAAAAGTTGCTTCACTAACGGTATACCTTGGTATGGAAATGTTAAGTACTTTAGTACCTGAAAAAAGAAAATAACATGGGAGTTGCCTGGAGTGACCATCACCGGAACTTAATGTTCCACCTCATTTTACTCTCTCGACTTCTTACTTTCCTCGACGGTCGAGTTCAGCCGTTCTGCTTTAATGTAAATATTCATGTTTCACCCCCTGCCTTTTGCATAACCTTAGCCCGCTTCTCTCTCCCTCTTCCCACAGTCTTTGTGCTGTGATTCTGTTCCCAGGATCTCTCTTCTACCCCCATTTCTTTCAAGGTAAAGTTTTGATTGTCTGACAGATTTATCATGTATTTGATATCAAGTTACGTGTGATGGTAATACATCGATATTCGTTTCTCCGTGATCCTTTTCCCACTTTATCCAATTTGGCACAAAACTGTACCCGAAGAAGAAAGAATTTAGCCCTCGGTTTAAAATTTGTTTTTATTTTCACTCGTGCATAGTGTCCATCCGTTCAAAAAGTTTCCATTACTTTTGACAAAATATGAATTTATGTCATCATTTTTCAGTCAGAGTATTTTTCTCCGGCTTTCTATGACTTTTAGCTGCCTTCCAGCTAAATTGTGCATTCTATCATTAAAGAACGATTCCGTTTTGATCCGATGCATTTTCGAGGAATTTTCCGATGTCTTCAATTCGCTGGAACCACTTATCAGATAAGGAGAATTCCATGAAGTAAGTGCTAGCCTGAAAGTGACAGATTCGATTTAGAGAATACACTGCTACACTTTTTTATTCCAGCAGCACCACCCTTTGCTGCGTAACATTCGTAACATGAGAGTTGACCTTTGTCATGCATCAAAAGTCATCAGTTGACTTTCATTCCGATAAGAGCGTCTTTCTCTCTCTAATGTGTCGTTTAATCGAGCCAATTCCTCACTATATTTCTCATGGTGACACTTTGTCCGGGTTCCAGCCATTCGGAATTTTAAAAAATTCCCTTTGAATCAAACAGAATTTTTTTTCTCTAAGTATATCTGTCATGCTTGAAATATAAAAGGCAGTCTTGGATCTGGTTATGATTTTTCTACATTTGGGATCTTCGTAATGAATCTTTTCCGCGTTGCCAGGGATTACCTTATCCAAGAATAACCTTTGGGAACAACAAGTTTTCAAACGCTGACCTATGTTTTTCTTCCCGTGAGTCCACGTGAAATTCATTTTTCTAGCTTCTGGATTGTTTCTCAATGCTTATAAACAACGCACTACAGTTGACCAACTCACTTCTAATTCTTCTGCTAGAATATGCATTTCTTGTGCTGCATCTTCTTAAAAACGTTCTTCCAGCAAACAGTTTTAAAGTTTCGTGGTCTTCGAGAGCATTTTGTTCTAGAGCTGAAAAAAATATCGTCTTTTCAAACTTTGCCAATCATTCTGCATATTTACTCGTACTCACAAACTCATCACCGCGAGTTTAACATGTCCATTAGCTAGCTTCAGCTACACTTTCCCAAGATAAAATACAAAGAGTGAACAATGCCAATTATGCATTTTGTATTCAGCCAGGTTTTTGACTAAAGTAAATTATCTGCTCACAATTCTTCAAGTGAACATGCATAAGCAATGAAGAGTTGAGCGAATTTCAGAGACACTTCTAAGATTTTCCAAATATTGTGCAAAGATAGTGCTGGGAACTTTTACATCAACCTAAGAGTCGTCAGGCTCTGAGTTGCTTTATTGGCATCCAACAGCTGTCTTTACATCTGATATCATGAGCGTTTGAGAAAATATAACATTCTCATCTATCACTCTCAGATACTTTCCTTTTTCTCTCATCAAACCGTATCCCTACAAATTCCGACTAAATTTGTTTGCGTAAGATTGCCATCATTCTTTGGAATAGCGTAATTCCATCTCCAATTCATACAGTCGTACAATCAGATGTATCCCGAACGGGCCATCATATTAATTTCTGCTTTTAAATCAACTAATGATTGTCTTGAATCAATTCAAAGCCACAAGCTAAAAGGCTCCCAGTTGTAAGACGAAAATCAATATTTATTACTATTAAATTAAGTTTGGAGTTGGAGGTTGCTTTGATCAAGACCTCAAAATCACCTAAATCACTGAAGATCTGTTAAAAGAAGTCAGACATTATTCTGCCTTTCAACATGAGAGAGGGCCACGTGGAATTATATCATCATCAGGAGTACTAGTAGCAGCTTTCATAAGTCAGCGGCTGAACAAAGTCCTTACCCATCCCCTTCCATGACAAGGGTGATTAGATTGATTTTTGCGATGTCTTACCGGCAAACTTTTCTATCTCGTCCTTCCATTCTGTGTCTGGTCTTTTCCTAATGCGTTTACTGTACCACGGACACCAATCGGTGAACCTTTTGCTTTATCTGCTGTCTTTTCGTCTCACTTATGTGCTCTGTCTATCTCTATTTTGGTTGCTTAATCACTTGTACGATATCCTTCACCCTGGTCCTCTCTCAGATCCATGCTGATCTTTTTCTTTAGCCAA
This sequence comes from Thysanoteuthis rhombus, assembly GCA_963457665.1. Taxonomy (NCBI): domain Eukaryota; kingdom Metazoa; phylum Mollusca; class Cephalopoda; order Oegopsida; family Thysanoteuthidae; genus Thysanoteuthis; species Thysanoteuthis major. The sequence goes on from OY735213.1 coordinate 40,210,832, forward strand.
GAGTTATTCCTAACGTTGCTCTTTCCATTGTACTCTTTGCTATTCTGTGTTTGTTTTCGAATGGTTTTGTGGGTTTCAAGGTTTCACATCCTACGTCATAGCTGGTATTATGCATTGATTACCTATTTTACGTTTTAACCATACTGGCAATTAGTTTTTCCGTTTGCCTCTATTTATACTATATGCTTCCCCACCAATCGTTATGTGCCGTCTTATTTTATCCGGATGGTCTTTCTCAACCTTTATCGCCTGACCTAGGTAAATGAAACCTTTAACTTCTCCTAAAGCTCCACCATTAATTCTTATGTCCCTTACGGGGACTTTATCATTGAACATTATTTAGGCTTCGTTTTGTCCATCTTTAACCCATTTTTTTTGTTTTCTCTACTTAAATCCCTCAACATGTTTTGTAGATCGTCCACAGTTTTTGATATTACTGCATCTGGGGTTTACTTCTTGCATATGATCGCTTCACATGAAATACAGCTCAGATGCCATAGGAAAAGTACAGAGGAGAGCCGCCAAGATCAATCACAGACTGGGAGATAAATCTTACACGAAAAGATTAAAACGATTGAATCAAGAGACCCTGGAACACGGAAGAACACGTACTGACTTACTAGAAGTCTATAGACTCTGGAATAATATACATATAGTGGATACTGACGTTCATTGCTTAAAAAAAAACTAGAGGGCAAAGCCATAAATTAATGATACAGACCTTCACTGGTGTTAGAAACAAAACAAATTCTTTTCGGCAAGAGTGGCAAATACATGGAACAGCCTGAGGAAAAAGATGGTCACATCAGAGAATATCAGTATTTTTTTTAAATAACCTTTATTCTGATATCGGTTATACCAAATTTAACGATCAATTAAACCACAACTAAACTGATGCTGGCTTAATGACGCAATTAACTGCTGTCAAAGAACTCCTGTTTCAAATACATTCAAGAATGTTATCATCACAGTACCTTGAATTGATAAGATATTCTCTGTCTATGTTTACTTCAACGTCTCCAAAGTCTGTTATGGTAAGTAGATCGCATTTAACCTGCGAACTCTAGTTTCAGATCGAGGTTTTCCTTCAGCTTAAAGTTATCATAGCAGCGTTTGAGTTGTTTCTGAAGCGTTTCAGCTGTCAGTTCTCCTGCAGACGATCCAGAATTAAATACCGGTAAGGTAGTCTGTTTATGAGAGAGAGTTAGATTTAAGTATGTTGTCTAAAGTACTTCCATTTATATTGGCTAGCTTTGAAAGCCAGTTGATTTTTATGACGAAGATAATAACGATATGGCTCATTTCACTTAATTTTTCAAGGGATATTTTCATCACATTCAATATTTCCGCTAGGTTTTGAATCGCACTGTATCTGTGATTTTTAGTTCAACTTTGATCACTTTAGAGACATTATTTGTGCATCAATACGAAGTATGGCAATACTTATCCCCCCCTCCAAATGTGCCTGTTTGGACTTCATGATGTGTGGAGCAACCTTCCATATTCGTCATGTGAAATAATTTTCCGTCCGTCGTACGTAACTACAGCTTCAAAAGATTTCGTTTTCCTCTCTTCAGTGTCACCAATATCATCATCATTATCATCATCATCATCATCATCATCATCATCATCATCAGTCTTTTAACGTCCTTCGTTGAACATAGACCTTCCCCAGGATTCGCCACACTTCTCTATCATGAGCGTCGCGGAGTCAGTACTTTCTGAACTTGTCCAGCTCGTCCCTCCATCTAATGTTCTGCCGGCCTCGTTTGCACATGTGATCTTTGGGGATCCATGTCGTGAGTCGTGATGTCTATCAGTTGTCCACCATACTTGCAACATGGCCAACCCACCGCCATTCGAGATGTTTAATGGATTCTAGGGATATTTTAAATCCAAATTTAGATAATTATAAAGAGCAGAAGTCTAGGGTGATCGTTTGTAGATTCCATGGAGAAACATCTATAATCTATTTGATTTATTTTTATTAGATCACTCGAGAACCGCAGATTCAAAAATATTCGATTTTGACACTGCACTTCCTGGTGCGCTGGATAATATTTCAACTTTATATAGCTGTCGAGTAATCGTGATACACACACACACACACACACACACACACACACTTATATTTCAATAAAAGATAATTATAGTACTGAAAATGAAATTTGCAGCTGAAATTTTTTCCACCCATGTCAGAGGCTGGTATTCGAGCCCAGGTAAACATTAAAATTTTGAATGTTGATTTTCGTGGTTGGTAGACCTTTCTGACGTTGAAATACTGACGAAATACAATTTTTATCACCCCAAGAATAATATATGTGCAATTTTCTCAAATGTTACTAATGAAAATCTGATAAACATTTTATTGCATATTCTTCTAAATAAATTGTTGAAATGTCAGTGACAATAACTAGAGTAATAAGCTAAATCAGAAAGGAATCAGATATTTCTGTTTACGGTTGTCTGGCATTTAGTTCGCATAACTAAAATCTTAGAGACCCATCGCATAATTAATGATGACAGACGCTGAAAATGCTTATTTGATGTCTCGCTTTCAATATCTAATAAGTAATAAACTTCATTCAGCGAGCATCTTTTATGATCAGAACCATAATTCTATGTTCCATATTACTAAAAATAGAGATATTCAGTGGACAGACAATATCTGATAGCAGCAAAATATCTTAGAACTTATTTTGTGTTCATTCACGTTAGTTCTCTGTCTGAACTATTATTCTGGATAGTCTTTTAAATTCATAGATCGTCTGGTGTTTGTATGAATTATATATCTTATTCGTAGTTCGTCTGATGCTATAACTTGGCGAATAAAACCATTAGTTTTAAAACCAGTTGGTTTTGCTATGATTCGACTGGAAACAATCTATCTTTCACAGGAAGTCTGTCTAAATACCTGTAATTTGGATCTACCTGAAAAGGCTATGATTAGTGAGGTATTTTCCGTTGCAAATGAGCCTTGCATAAAAAGTAGTTCTTAGAAATAACGGACATTGCTCGTATAGGCACTTCAAACCTGGTTCGTTGTTATATCTCAGTGATACTGGTTACTTCATGATCAATTATGCGAAACAGCTTTTTGTCAAGCCAGTATAAACAAACAAAAATAGTAGTTAACTTTAAGTGAAGGATGAAATTATTCATTGAAGGGTTTGGGAATCTTATACATTCCTTTTATCACCCTTCAAGAAAGACACCAGCCTTTCTCTAAACCTTTTAATCGCTACTTTCCCTGACATAATCATTGCTCATTTTGCCTTCCATTTTCTTCGGTCATTTGAGCGAATCCCATCATTTTTACAGTTGATTCGATTTACAATACCCACTGACTTCTCCAGGTTTATTTTGGCAAGACGTACGCTTCTTCATAAACACATTTAAAAAAAATGCGGTATCAGCTTATTCATCTTATTCAGTCATACCACCAAGAAGTTGTTATTGATCCACAATTGGCTATTTGAATTATAAGTCGAGATATTTGGTGTCCCATCTCTGATTCTGACTCAGAGAGATCTTTTACAGCATTCTTGTAAAAGTGTTTGTTCTGCTACTTGTAACATACGCAATTGTAAGGTGATATTAACTACTGGATGTACTGGCAAAATAATGTTTTTTCCAACCTAAAAACAGACAAACCTTTTTTTTATAAGTAAAATCTGCGAACAGTCAAATAAATCACATAACTGCCATCGTTATTAAACGTGACAGTCCATCTTGAAACCAACATTTTAATCCTCTCTTGGTAAAAGGAAGCTGCCTTTGATGCAAAGTAGTCTGATAGCCTATGTTTGACCTCATTAATATTGTGGTTTAGGAACTGGTTTCTGATCTGAAGATCTGAGACCATTGGTTTCATCCACTTTCTCTTGATCTACTCAATCCATTTATTGTCCCCAATAACCAATCGATCAATAAACAGTTCCTTTTCCAATTTGTTTCTAGTACCAAAATGTTGCAGATTGTTAAACGTTAAGTTCTGTTTTCAGCTGCAAATTCGCGTGGTATTTGTCTATTGACCTAAACGATTTGTTAAAGGTGCTCTTGTTCAGTAGACTGTGTGTAATTCAGTTTTTTCTAATGATTCTTGAATGGTTTGACGAGGATCTGGCTCAACAACAGAATGTAGTACGTCGCTGTTCACTTCCACTGGCCTTCCAGAATTATTTGGCATCGTAGAGGTCGAAAATACCCGACCTGAATAGGGTGAACCAATGCTAGATTTTGCAGACATCTAGTGAAATTCCTCGTTGTTGCATTGTTATGTAGTCGAAATACATGAAGTATGCAATGAGGAGCATGACCCTCTTAAATTTTTTCGCCACTCACCTTGTACGATAGGACCTGGAAGAGAAAATGTCATCATAATTTGAAGAATAACACCCAGTTCATCTGGAGGAATATTTGTTTAATTTTTGGCAGTGTTAAATACTAAAGAACTCTTAATGTTGGTTTATAAAAACGACATTACTTTTCGATAATCCTAATATAATGAAAAGACAAGAGTAACAATGCCATTGTTCACGGAGTGGCATTGTTATGATTGATTCTTTATATCTCTATTTTCGGAAAGCATCTTATTTCAAATGAATAAAACTTCTCCGAAGATACTCTCTATAAATATGTTGAATAAAATATTTTTTTCTGTTTGAATAGATATAATGAATGTTTTTATCTCAAATTCTCCCACCTTACAATTCTGCTTCAAATTTCTTCAATATTTTGTCACGGAAACTTTTAAAGAAAAACCTTTACAAAAGAAATACTTTATTGAATATTTTGAGTTGCGTGGAAAATGCTAAAAATTTGTTAAATTCCGACTTATCAACAATGAATAAAAGTTTCATAATTTTTATTCAATCAATTTGTACCAAATCGTTTTAATGCTAAATGCAAGCAGGTGTTCTGTTGGATAGTCTTCCTAATAATCGAAACATTTCATAAATAGCAAATATATGAGTGAATGGATGATTTAGCTGGCAAACAGAATGTTTTTAGAATTACATTACATCAAAAGTAAGTTCTCTTCTTTCTCATGTGAGAACGAGGCTCCTAATTTAACCCGTTGATGTCAGATATGTAATCGATAAAATTGTGTATATCTATCATCATCAAATTTTAGAGCAGTGAAAAGAAATTTAGTGGATATTCATTACAATGGACGCACTAATGTATACAACGAAGTTAACCACTCTAACCCATTCACAGCGACAGGAGCAGCTCATTTGCCTTGCTCGAAATGCAGCGGTAACTTAGATTGTACAGTTTGGGGCAAAATGAGCTGTACAGTGGACCCTTCCTCTTGAAGTCACGGACAGAAAAACATGGAAAGAAGCAGAAAAGAAGTCGTCTCTAACTTAAAGTTGAAGGGTCCATTGTTTTGAAAGAAAACTTGCTGTTCAGCTTATTTTGTATCACTCTTTATGTGTTTTAGCACCACCCTGCTTGCACCACCCTCATGAAATTTTCCGTCATTTGCAGCTGAGCCACAGAACTGCAATGACTGAAATTTCAGTCATCTGCACTTAATGGGTTAAGTATATCCGTGTTTCCATTGAGAGCATTATAAATCCCCACGGGTTTAGTATCGAAACGATGGGAAATGAATGATAAGGATCGTGGAAAAGTTGGTAAACCTAGTGATTACATAGATTTGAGGATAAAAAATAATCTCAAAATCTCCCATCGTTGCGATCTCGAATATCTAAGATTTGCAATATTTATATGCTATGAAGAACTATTTTTGACCACTGCTGACCCACGAAGCATTGAACGAGACCACAAATTGTCAATGGTCTGATCTCCGGTAGGTGAGTCTCATCAGCAACAAGAAAAAGATTCAGTAAAGGATCGCTGTAAACAGTGTCGAACCACCACACAGTCTGGATATGGAATAGTCTACCTGAAATAGTGTATCTGAAAATGTGAGTTCTTTCAAAAACAGACGATAAATATCATGATAAATAGAATATTCTATACAACCACAAATCCACAATAAACATTTGGAAACAATGTGAAAATCTAAAATTATTACATTAGTCTGGAGAACATGGTTTACCATAAAACCTATTACAGAAAATATCACCAAGCTAAGCTAAGCTAAGCTAAGCTTAGCTAAGCTAAGCTAAGCTAAGTTGCGTAATTTATAATGCATCAAAAAAAAAATACCTGAATAGAAATAAGATTTTGCCATGGTTTTGTCAATTGCCAATATCTTTGCGAGACCATTTGAAACATTACAGCATGACACACGTTGTTATTATCTACCTGCTGACATCCATAAGGCAAAACCACAAATCGAATTCACTATTTTTTATGTGTTTTCTTACAAATCTAGAGTACTGAATAACGCTTCGTGTTAGACCTGACTTTATCAAGTAAACTGAGAATTTCTGCTGTCCATGTTTTCAAAAAATGCTTCCGTCACACTTCGTGAAACAGTCGACATTTCAGACGATTGAAGGTGCCCCAAGATGTATTCATCATTTCAAGTCATAACAAATTTTTCTTCTTTTTTTCAGAGCGTCCGAATCTCTTCTGACTCATTCTCATTGCGTGGATAGGAATGGTAAATTACAAACCAGACTAATTGGTAAGTAATAATTTATTTATTTAAAAGGTTTTCACATTTTCCAGACGTATAAATAATGCTGATGCCTCTTTTCTAAATTCTGTGACATTTAAGAAAGATATTACAAGTAAAATTTTACTAGGAAAGCATAGAACCATAAATAAACAACGCTGTTCCAAGGCTAACTCAATAAAATTTTCGTTTTATCGTGATTGATGGGAAGTCAGTCCTACCTGTGAGTCAGGGCTTTTAACTAGCTATTGATCTTGTAATCGACAAGGGCTTTTATGTCTCAATGGATAAGTATAACTCTTCCTCGTCAATCGCAAGTAATGGGTTGATTCATTTGGTGACGTCACCGCATCATTTAAGTATCTCGAATAAAGTTTATTGAAAAGGTATCATTTCTTTGGAGAAACAACAACAAAAATACGATGAGCTGGTCAGACGATTGAACTCTTTCTTGTTTAAGTTATTTACACGAAGCGGCATACATCAATATATCGGCCAAATGCATGTCAAACAACTGGAGAATTGAACCCAATGTGGCTCTAGCCATTCAACATGTTCAAGGTATGGAAATCCTGGCCTAAGAAGGGAAAGAATCAAAATTACGTGGATCCTTTGTTATAAGACTTGCTGCTATTGAGAAAAAAACTTGTTTATTGCCATAACATTCGAATAACACACTTGAAGAAGGTCGAAGAAAGGATCGGTCGACACGTCGTTTGAGCCACACGAACATCAAGGTAATCAACCGCCTGAAAAACTTGTGGTGTGTTATTGAATCTTCTCAAAGCTATCGACAATAACAGAAATATTATACCAATAATAATGATCAAAATATCTCAGCCATAAAGCCTTTATACGACTAATGAATCTATTTATCGGCCTGATCTTTAATCTATTGACAAATTTACCCATGCAGTAAAAAATGACGGCAAAATTTAAGTGATTTTGCTATCGCAATGAACTTAATTATGAAATATCTTTAAAAAGATATCAAGAACATTATATTGCATTTCATTTTCTGTTCAACTACAATGAACCCGGATTCTTTTACACATTCGCTAAAACAATACATAAATGAGGGTGACTATTCTTTGATTAGTATTCAAGAGTTATCCACCTTGGCAAATGTTACAGACAGAAAAGATAGCCAATCACGTGACGTATTATGATTGTAGATAGTTTTCTTGCTTCTTTTTTTTTCTCTCCAAGAAGTTAAAATTTGTCATCCTTTGAATTTTGACAACCGAACACTATAATCTGCGCAGATCGAACACTGATCCGCCAGTGCATTTGCTAGAATGAAAATACGTACATAGACGGACATGCTTGTTAGCCCACATCTACAATACTTTTTAAAAAAATACTCTTCGTGTTTCACCATTGAATTTCAGTCAAGTTGAATTCGGATCGTTACTCGGATGTTTTTGCCGGAAAATAACAATAGGAGACAGTTAGTTTCTAAAAATAAAGCAAACTTCCAATTAATGACTCTTGCTTTTTCTCTTTGTTTCGATTTCTTCGAACCTCTTGATTTTGAAAGTTAATCAATTAATGCGACCGATTGCTCGCTGAAACCAATAGCCATTTTTCCTGTACAAGAGCGACGTGAAACACGAGATTCCCATTGACTGAATATAGACAATAATTATTCAACTATATGATAATTGAAGTTTCATCATTACGAAAAAAATGACCCAGTTAACATGCAAACGAAATTGATTTCTTGACGCATAGGGAATAATTACGATATTTCATAATTTTATTGTCGGATGTTTTTTTCAGTTTTTAAGTGATTCTCGCTAGCTCTCTGATTAGCTGGCTTGCTATATATATATATATATATATATATATATATATATATATATATATATATATATATATATAGCACAGGCCGTAGCAACGGAGAAGGCAGAAAATTTAAACGTATCCTAATTACATCTAGAAAAATGATTATTTTGATTTCCGAAAATTACCCTAGTTTTTTTGTTTTATTTTTTATGTTTTTGTCTTTGTTTTTGTTTTTTGGTTGTTGCTGTTTTGGGGGTCAATTTACAATGTAATTTTATGCTAAACCTACCCTTAAGTTTGTGGCCAGCATCATTAACGCGTGTTTTTTTATGGGTTGAGGGCGGTGTGGAATTTGGACAGTTTTGTGAAGCAAAAGGTGTGAGAAGTAACATAACCGTTGATCACATCTTTTTCTAATTTTTTATTTGATCCCTGCTAACACGGCATGCTGCCAAAGGACATTGGCCATGCAACGGTTTCTGTGGTGTGACCTGTCATTTGCTTTTTTTAATTTGTTTCTTATGAATACTTAACCGTCTGAGAATAGAATCAAGGCAGAATCAGTCGCTGGGCAAATGAAATGCCTGTCCAATTGAATTAATGGGAGGTTCTCAACCTATGTGTCGCTGCATAGTAATATATCGCAAATATCTTCTTAGACAGCTGCATACATTTCCCAAGCGTTAACATGTCTTGACCGGGTATTATATCTGTCCCACTCACACCATATCAAGAAAAGAAAAAACAGAAGACATTATTGCTAGCCTTGGGTTCGTCTTGCCAATATAAGATTTGTAACGATGATATTCACGAATGAACAACTTGAACAAAAATAAGATTTCATATATCTTCCGTTATGTTTAAGAATACGAAATCTATAGATTTATCTAGAAACGGTGCTAAAAATCTATGCATAAAATACTCTACGAACAACACTATATTTCAATAGTTGCTTAATAGTACTTAATTCCAACAAAAAATATCTCGAAGAGAATTCATCGGCCAAACAAAACTATTAAGATATATTACATACAGACTTAACATATCCTCGAAGAAAAATCACTGACATTGTCTTTTTATTTCATTTTAGGTAATTTAAGATGGAGAAAGACGCTGGAACGGTGTCAGTTGATGTCAACCAAACAGCAGCGACCTACGAATCTCTAATAACTCCGGAGCAAGTTGAAAGGCCGGACCATATCCCGGTGTTTGCCGAAGAAGAAGATGGTTACTACAGCGGAAAAAGCAAATTTAATGCGCACAAAAAATACGTCCCAAAAATTTCATATAGACATTTCTCTTTGCCTTTTAGACGACGCGAATTGGTTGTACTATGTTCAGGGTGCCTCTTAATGTGCATAGCTCTCACGCTCATTGTGACTGGAGCTATACGAGTGCATGGCTGCAGCTGCCCGGTAAGAGATGCTATTACAAATATTCTATGTTTTGTAGTTGTACAGCCATCTTTGGCTGGTTCGTCAGTTAGTTTATGAGCTTTATTACTGTTGAAAATATGATCAACGGAACAGTTCCGTGATTTCAGTTTAGACCATTGGTTGTAGTTATACAGCCATCTTTGGCTGGTTGGTCAGTTGCTAGTGGTCCTGGAACTGTGTGCCGTAACATAAGTGTGCTGCAACATTCTCTTGGTGTGTCGTGGATGGGCGGGGATTATATCTTCCACTACAGAATGGCCAAACGAGAAGTTTTATCGCTAGATTTCGTGAGATCTTAGCCTCTTTAACGACGGATGAAAGAAAGATGGTTGATGAGTATGTATATCAGAATTCTAATATAAAGATTTCGTTTATTGGCAATTGAATCGTTTTTATCTTATTCATTTAATCTTCACCGTTGGCGTGCTGCGTAAGTCTAATATATTTCTTAACATGCCGTCATACGATAAAGTGTGAGAACTATCGGTTTGAACAAATCACTCGTGAGATCTTAGCCTCTTTAACGACAAATGAAAGAAAAATACTTGATGAGTATATATATCAGAATTCTAATATAAAGATTTCGTTTATTGGCAACTAAATTGTTTTTGTCTTATTCATTTGATCTTCACCGTTGGTGTGCCGCGCAAGTCAAATATATTTCTTAGTGTGCCGTCATACGATAGATTTTGAGAAACACTGGTTTAAACAAATCACTAGTGAGATATTAGCTTCGTTTAACAGTTTTTAGTCATATTTGGCAGTCGTTAGTTCTATTTTTATTTAATGTAAAAGTACCTTTTGAATTTATCATAAAACACGTTTTCATGAGAGTGTTTTACACAATTCATTTTTATGTGCCTTTAATATTCTACCGAGTAAATTCAGTTATTAATTAATTTTCAAGTGACCTGCGTTAATTAGAGTATTTTTCTTTTGCTTGAGTATCTTATTGTTTCTCATCAGCTGAACAATTTAATCTGGCTTGCGTTATTAATTGATTATTTGTTTTCACTCATCACCAAGGTGAGTACTGCATATTTTATGAAAATTGTCGAATCCTTCAGCTACGTAGAGAAATTATTCTTTCCTCTTAAAACAATTGAATCCTGTGCGATTAAAAGCAGCGAATGAAAAGATAATTACAATTTCATGAAATACCTGTATTAGTAATCTGCTTGTTCTTACCTGCGTTCAAATGCTACACTTTCGGTGGTAACATAAGATAGATGTTAGGTAGTTTAATAAGAGGGTAGGAAGAGAAGGGACAGAAATGAAAATTGAGTAATTTGATTAAGAAAAGGGGGAATAGGAATAGGAAAGGTAGAGAAGAAAATTACTTAGTTAATAAAACAGCTAGAAGAGAGGGGGCAAGAGAAAGACAGTTAGGTATTTTGATAAGAGGGTGCGAAGGGAGAGGGTATAAAAAGGAAGCTGGGTAGTTTAATAAGAGGGTAAGAGGGGGGAGCAGGGAAAGAAGTTAGTTTAATAAGATGCCAGGAAGTGATTGGATGGGGAAAAAGTTGTGTAGTTTGATGTGAGGATACGAAGGGAAAGGGGAGAAAAGAAATATGGGTTGTTTGATAAGAGTGTAATGAGGGAGGGGACAAGGAAGAAATTTAAGTAGTCTAATAAAACTGTGGAAAATGATTGGACAGGAGAGAAAGTCAACTAGTTTAATAAAAGGGTAGGAAGAAAGCGGGAAGAAAATAAAGGTAGGAGGTTAACTCGGGGAGTAGGAAGAATCACATGAAAGTAACCCATTGTGTAATACTTGGATAAAAACATGGACGGGCAACAGAGATCGGAAAAGGATAAGGGAGAGAATGAGAAGATACAGATAAAAGATCAAAGAAAATAAGAAGCATGAGATAATGCATAATCTTAGTTATTTGCAACCGTGGAATTTCCACAAGTCTACCTTGTAAAACTATAAATATATCCACATTTCAGAAATTCATATAATTATTCTCATAGTAACGATATCAATTTAACATGGAATTTATTCATAAATCGGGACAGCTTGAATATCGTACTGTTGAAGTAAAAGCAAAATTCGGTTATCTCTTAATTAGTATCCATAGTTCAACATTAAGTTTCAAGACACAGAAACAAAATTCTGATTCTTTTCAATAATTGAAGACGTTTTCTAAGTTCTAACGTTAAAATTCTGGATTTTGCGTGATGAATGAAGATTCCCTCGCCTGTATAATTCATAATCGAGTAATACAAAGAATTGAAATTGTTATTAATAGAATTCACAAAATCTAGATTTTCACTCAAACTAAAAAAGAATTATTCATTTCAATTATTATCTGCCTGTCAACATACATTTGGCCATTCTCCGAAATTGGTCACAAAAATCAGAGAATGAAACAAAGAATATTTTCAAATATTTTTTTACTAGTTTACCCTAGTCGTCAAAAGTGACGGCCGTACATAATTTTATAATTTCATTGTACATTCAAAATATCAAAAGCATTATGTTGCGCAACATTTTCTTGTTTCTGTTCAATATTTCCTGAATATTAAATTTGCCTAAAGGTAAAATTATGTAAATATACAACTTATCAAGTTTAACGTAACATAGAAATTCTATTTCTACAAAGTTACATCATCAGACATCACTGATTACGTAATCATGTCAGACGACAATTTCCAACTGTTATTCCTTATATATGTGGCTTAATTATTTATTGTAACCCGTTTTATTATTTTTTATCATTCACTTTCATCTTTATCCTTTGTTGTTTTTATCACAACTCAACTTGGACCGTCACTCTATGGCTGCAAACAAACAGCGTCAATCGGAAATAAAAAGTGAGTGAGATTCGAATTGACGTACGTTCCATCAGAGGGAAGCCTGACTCAAGCACAGCTGCTTTGATCACTCAGTCATGGAAGTTTTATGATCAACAGAAGTCAAATCTTACCATTGAAAATTCCTCATGTCTCTTATGATGAGAGGCTCCCAGATGCTATTGATGTCAATGCTCGGTCGGCTAATTGGTTTTGAATCATCATAAAAGACTTCTCAAAAAAGCAAAACTGATTACCCAATGCAAGGGAGGAAACTCGGAAGTCCCTCCAACAACACAATCAGGATACACAAAAAAATGAATATGACGTGTCCAGTCCAATCGATGATGCCCTCTGAGAAGTAATTCCTCACTGTAGAACCAACAGCACCCAACCAAGGCCGGTGGGTCCATGACTGAAACGTAGTGAAAAAAAAAATTAACACATAGACGAGGAAAATAGTCCGACCACATCATACATAATGATCAATAACTTATTGTACATTTTTTTTAGATAAAGCATTGTAACCAATTAGCTCGCTGTCATAGAATGACAGCTCGGGTTGAGTTGTGATAAGAAAAACAACTGAAAAAGGCCAAGAGGATTTTCAATTATATTTTGTTAAATTTTTGAATGCGATTTTCACAGGATTTGATGAAATGCTTTGGAAATGATGGCAAATCTTCTTACTCAGAGGAGGATATTCATCTCATCCCACTGAAAAATCTGCGAAATCTCACAGGTAAATTTTACCATTAAAATAGTAAGAAATACGAGGAAAGTTATCTATTGAGTTTCAAGGAACATTAAGGAAGTATGGGAAGTGAACACATGAGAAATGAACACTCCGCTTTCAAAACATTATCCGAATACTCAATATCCACTCAATTTATTTATTAATCCCTAAACCTGCTCATAACCAGACATGGACTCTATAAAACAGACAACTTTTTGAATCCCAACACCTTTTTTCGTAAGAAACCAGGATGAACTGACGAAACGTTAAATAAACTGAGAAGTCTCATTTGTACACAATAATATCTTCTGAATTGTCATTTCATTCGAATATACATATAGATACATATACTACATATACATTATCCAATTGAGAAGTTTTAAAAAATTGAGAGATTAAAACTACGAAACAAATTTCCTTGGGATATACATCACACACACATATATATATATATATATATATATATATATATATATATATATATATATATATATATATATAATCCTGTGAGACGAAAAAACTCACTTATCTCTTGCACTTGAGGTGTGCTAATTTCTCTCCCATCCTGTGGGGCCTGCTCGCAGACACAAGAACTACGAATAAACTAACAAAGGGAAAGCATATTATGTTTTATATAGATGTCGAAAATTAGTTAAGGGACGGGGCTGCACTCACGCACACACATCCCTATTTGGCCTGAGCCTCACTCGTCGACCACACACATACACATTTCAAAAAATTGATTAAGGCGGGTTACGCTCAGGCGTATCCCCCTCCGATCTGGCCTGCCACCGTGCACACTAAAAAAACTCCAATTACAACCATTCAACAAAGCAAATCCTATTCTATACAGATTTCAAGAAATTATTTAGTGGGCGCATATATGTTGTCAGGCCTGCACACACGAAAGGAACCCCAAATAAAAAGAATGCCGACTCCCTTATACTTGGAAATGCCAACTATGACTCGTCTCTATTAGATTTAAAAAGATAGAATCGGCCTGACCAAAAATTGACCTTTACAGATCATCAGAGGTCAGTGCCATCTATCCTATGTTCATCTTTGGGTTAAGTTACAATTGCAGCACGTATGGTGCGGCCGGTTAACGTAAGATTAGAAATAAACAATCACATATTCGTTGTCTTTATAGTATTAGATACAAATTGGCTGAACACCACTTTTTGCCACCATTATACACACACACACACACACACAAACACACGCACACGTGTGTGTGTGTGTGTGTGTGTATAATGGAGAGAGAGAGAGAGAGCAATGATCAATACACAGCAAGCGTGTGTACATGTATTAACGCATTAAGTAGCCCTTTTCACTTGAAAAAAAGACTATGAAATGAACCATGCAGCTTACATATATATATATATATATATATATATATATATATATATATATATATATATATATATATATATATATATATATATATATATAGTGGCAGCTAGAAATGTTATTCAGCCGAGGGAATAGTAGCTTAAAACCTTTATTCAAAGCCTCTATTTTCCAAGGGCGGACAACACTTTTGGCCACGTCTGAACAAGCTTTCAGCCTAGAAAAAAGGTATCGCATGACGAATTCATTAATTTTTTGCTCGCCTTTAATTTTCCAGTGGTATATATTCATTTGAAAGCAGCAAATTTGTGTTCATCTTTTTCCACTTCAGAATTATAATTAGGTTTGCTTGCAAAGATGGATTCTTAAATATCGAATCATGTAATCAAAAATTGCAATAAAAAAAATTGTCATCTATTTTCATTTCATTTTAAACATACTTTCACTACTGTTTCTTTTTATGTTTCATATCAGGTAGTACTCTAATGGATTTCAACTATGCCTTGGAGAAGCCGTGTGAACAATCGTCCACAGATGAAGCAGTTGGTTCCATGGAGGGAGACTCCAGTTACGCCGTCGATGGAGATCTTAAAACATGCTCACGGACAGGTAGCAATATTTCTTATTGTTTTTTTTCTCTATTCCCCAAAGAAATTATAAGACAAACAAATAAGCTGAACTATAAACCTCTCGAAGAGTGCGTAACCATACAAACGCTATATTATCACAAGAAATTGAATGAAAATGAATTCATGTACAAGTAAGTTCCAGGCGGGGGAATTAATGTGAATAATTATTGGATCCGCCAAGAAATTCAATCACTTTTTCCTTAGCCTATTGCACACCCTTCCACAAAATATCATTGGAATTCAATGAGAACTTTTGGAGATATTGTGTGGACAAACATACGGATATGAGTGAATTCAAATACGTACCTCTTCTAACTTTGTTGGAATTGGTGAAAAAAAAAGCTCTAAGATTTTAAATTGAAATGATGTATTAATTTCTTCTGGATGCTTTTAAATGTTTCAAATCAATTAACTTATAATTTCAAGCCGAGGGTCATTTTGCACGTCTCCGATGGAAACATCTGCGTAATATTCGCCATAATTGAGCCAATGAGTTTGAGCGTGTCTGAAATATCAAGTGTAAGTTTTCACTCTGAGTGTCGGTTTGTTGACGTCATAGAAAAAGTTTGACCTCAACGATAAGCAGCAGATCAATCCCCCAGTTGGCCAGTCTAAATCGAATCAAATGGAAACCTAGAACATCTCAAATTGCACTACGTTGTTTACTCACTATACACACACAAGCATCACACTCACATACATACATACATACATACATACATACATACATACATACATACACATACGCAGGCATGCATATATACACATGTATTACTACATACATACATATATTATTATGAATTGCGTTATATTATAGAGAAACTTATTTGAGGTGATCTACCGTCATTACTCAGTTAATGTATCACTCACCCTAGACAACGTTAACGGAATAAACAATTAAAGAAAATGGACCTACCGCAGTAAAAGATTTTTCTCTAATTGTTTATTCTATTTAAGTTTTCTTGGGTGAGTGATGCATCAACCGAGTAACGACGGGTGATCATCTCAAATGAGTTTCTATATAATTTAACACAATTCATGATTATGTATAGATATGTGTCGGATAATATAAATCCATTTCATAATACATATATATATATATATATATATATATATATATATGAGTGTGTGTGTGTGTGTAGCCACACACACACATACGTGTATTTATTGTTTCATTTTTATATTCCCGAAACAGTTACATGCTAAAGAATTGATGACCTCTACAAAAAAATTTACGCCTAATACTATATTAAATTCTGTGTAAAACACTGAAAAAGTGATAGATATTTGGAAACGATTGACTGAAATGACATACATTTTTGAGAATTTTTTTTTTTATATATTTAGTGTTTAAAGCTGTTGAGCTTTCTAGAATATACATATATATATATATATATATATATATATATAGAGAGAGAGAGAGAGAGAGAGAGAGAGAGAGACTATAAATCAGTAATGAAATATAATACAATACCCTATGTGTGATGGGTTTATATAATAAAGTGCTCTATACTTTCAACATCAAACATTAAGTTGAGATAGAGTAGAGCTTAAAATATGGTGAAAAAAAGGATTCGCTACAAAAGCATGTTCATATATCCGCCATGTCTTGGCTTCTTCAGGCGAATTATTCGATTTATTTGGATCTCTATTTAAGGTATTATTGATGGGGTCATTTCTTCTGACATAAGAAACACATTCCACAGAGCTGATGAATCAACAACGGACTGATAAAGAAAATGTCTACAGAATCCCCAACATTATGTAAAACAAAACAAGCAGTGGCCAACAACTAAACAAGGAAGAGGAGAAAAAATGTATATAAATAGAACAAAAGGAAGGTTCTCCACTCAGAAAAATAAACACCCCAATTACGCCTTAAATAGGATAGGGATCTAAATAAATCGAATCATTTGCCTAAAGAAGCCCAAACAGGACAGAAATATAGATATTTTCGTATAGTGAGTCATTTTCTTCATTACACACACACACACATAATATATATATATATATATATATATATATATATATATATATATATATATATATATATATATATATATATATATCAGTATAAATTCCTACTATTCAAATAAACATTTCAATCCGTATCGTAACAGAGTTGGTCTCATTCAATTATAGGAATGGGGAGAAAAAGGAATATATATTGTGTTTTATTTTCTGTTTGAATACGTCGTTAATGATAGGCTGTTTCTAAGCATTTTTTTCAAATGTTTACTTAGCACACAGAGAATTTTTGTAAAATTACTCTCATTAAATCAATAGTGTTATTTTTATTTTAGGCTTTTTCTTAAACAAAACATCTATGACTAAAAATCTAGTCTTTGTTTCAGTAAATGCATGCATTGCATATTTCTCCACCTATTATGCTCCATAAAATCTTTTTAGTAACTTGTTTTGTGTTTCCCGTTTGCTATAAACATTTTACACACACATATATATATATATATATATATATATATATATATATATATATATATATATATATATATATATATATATATATATATATATATATATATATATATATTAGGTGAAATCAGATCAGAGATTAGTCACTATCAACTCAATTATCAGCAAATTTTACGCAGAGACGAGCTTGAGTTGACGAGGCTTGAGAAAAATTAGTGTAATTTACAGTGAAGATATTCGAGCTATTTTTAATCTTTCATCTCATATGAATAAGCAGGATTGGCCTTAAGGTAATTGGACTAATTGTTCCTAATTGGGCCCTGTGCCTGAGGGGTCATATACTGGGGAAATCTACTTTAGTCTTGTCAAATACACGCAACAACACATTACAACATACATCTAACACCACCTTGCGTGTTTTGCTAAGAAAAACAACGATTTTAATTTTCTTCTGGATTCTAAAAAATCAGTCGTGTTTGTTTTCACAGTTTATATTTTGAAAGCTGTTTACTCTACTTGAATGAAACAATATCTTAATTAATCATAGAATAGCGTAAAAATATTTTTTCTCGGAGAATTTTGAGCTCACATTTTGATTTCTTTCCGTCTCAACATGGAGATATGAAGTCAGTCATTAATTTATTAATACTTCGAAGATTCTACAGATCTTCGCTGTGAACCTGGCACAAAAAAATGTTCCCAATCGGGTCCTGCAGCTTTTGGGGCTGAACCTCGGAATAAGGATCAGAATACACCCAATAATTTTGAATACAACATGACAACAGAACATTGAATAACAATTTTCAGTGAAAATTTTGAATAAGTTTGCACTGCACTGAGATTCAAAATTTCAACCGTAGAATCTAAAACCATAACACAAAGTTTGAATTCTTACGCTTCAGTTGTGTGACCTCACGAACGATTTCCTGTCGAAATCCAAGTGGTTCTTTTTTCCTGCTTGTCGACACACAGCTGAACGAGAATAACCTTTTCTTTCTTTGGACCCAAGATTGCAAACAGTCTGAGAATGTGCTGTTTGATTTTAAAAATTGATGATTGGATGTGAGGTAAGTCGAATCAACTGTCGCAGGTTGGTGCCTGTTTAGAGACCAACTCTGGTTCCTTCCCCGCAGGAATTGATCTTTTTTTTTCTTTCAAATCGCTCGCATGGTCGTACAGCAGAAGCGTAAGAACTCATACTTTTTTGAGACGTTTTAGCACATCTGCAGTTCTTGCACTTGAAATTTCAGTACAAAATCCCTATGTAATAAAAATCTATTCTAAACTTTGAATATTGTCAGGAAAATTCTAAATAATTTCCCGCTCTAACATTGTGCATGTAACACACTCAAGTCACGTTTATGACGTTTTTTTGGGGGGGGGGGTGACTGTGGTGTCTCAGGGCTAAGCTACACCCTTTAGCTTCCATTTTTTCAAAAAGTTGAACCAATGAAAAAAGGTGAACTTCAAAATAAGAAAGTTGAACTTCAATTATAAAAAGTTGAAGAGTTTAACTATATAAGACATATAAAACATATAATCATATGAATATATATAAACATATAAAAACTGTATAAAACATGTAGTTATATACAAAATCATTTCGTTCCAACCTCGGCACAACAAGATCTCCAAATGGGACCTTGAACGGGTTTCAGTTTCTAATTATCTGTTTTTGTGATTATATTGATCGTTAGTTTATGCTTGTGGATCAATACTGTATCTTTCATACTTATAAATTCATATCCTGTCGAAAAAATCCACTTATTTTATTTGAAGTTCAACCTTTTTTTTAATCTAAGTTTAAGTTCAACTTTTTTAACTTTTTTAAATTGAAGCTCAAAAGCGTAGATGTGAGAATGATGCTAACTAGTTACCATTAATTCAACGAGAGAAAAGAGGGCGTTGATCCCCAAAACAGATCCATAAAAATGACATTCTTCTTGGTCAGGTCTAAACTCATTTTTTACAGGATACAATTCCGAGACAATTTAACAGAAAAAACTTAAAAGAGATCACATATGCATTGCATATGTGGACTATCTTTATAAGTATGTGTGTGTATGAGAGAGAGAGATAGAGAGAGAATGTGTGTGAGAGAGAAAGAGAGAGAGAGTGTGTGTGTGTGTGTGAATGTGTGTGTGAGAAAGAGAGAAAGTGAGTATGTGAGTGAGTTAGACAAAGAGAGAAAGAGCGAGAGTGCGTGTGTGTGTCTGTGTGAGTTGCGTATGTGGCATATATAGATACCTTTCTCTCGGTTTTTTTTCCAGCACTATCAAATTTTTTGTTTGTTTTTTTTTTTAATAATTATATTCACATTTAAATTTGAGCTCGGTACTAACATTATATTTCGAAATGTGAGATTTTAGGCGTTTTCTTCCTAAACTGAAATTATGTGTGGTAAATATGGAATATTTGTTAATTATTGAAACCTTTGGAATACTTTCGTGTATTATATGACAGAGATTGTAAACAAAATTTTTCAGATGTTGAACACCGACCCTATTGGCAAGTTAATTTGAATAAAGTGCGGCAGATACGGAAAGTGATTTTGATTGGAAAAGATACTCGAACCAGTAAGTATGAAGCCTATGCCTTGTTTTTTTCATTAAAGTGTTTACGTTTGCTTACTACATAATCATTGTAAGTAAACAATCATTTTTAAAACTAATACTTGAGTATTTAACATCGAATGTAAAGCTCTCATATATACTCTTTTCTAAGAACTAGTGTGATAATTTCAACCTTGGAATCATAATTTACCAAATATACCGCATTATCATTGTATTTAAGAACCGAATATATTCGGTCCGATAGAATGAATTGTAAATTGCAAAGTATTACATAGAAATTCACATGGAATGATCTCCCGCCGTTACACGATTAATATATCATTCAATCTAGACAACGTAAATATGATAAATAATCAAAGAAAATGGGGCTGACGTAGGAAACGAACCTGTTACCGATAGGGTAGCCGCTTCAACGTAGCGATGCGCTTACCGTTGTGCTAAACAGCTCGCCGGTAATGCAAAGGCCAAATAAACAATCATTTAGAGAATTAATACCTGAATATTCAACACCGAATGTAGAGTTCATATGCATACTCTTTTTTAAAGTACTGACGTGATAATTTCAACTAAAGAATCATCATTCACTAAGTATACGTCCATAGCCTAAATATCTTTCAGGTTGTTGGCTCATGAATTCCTACAATGTGATTTTGAATAGAGTGCGACCATTACGGGAAATGATTTTGATTGGAAAAGATACTTGAACCAGAAAGTATCAAGTTTCTGTTTTGCTATTTAAGCTTTTTCGTTAAAGCGTTTCCGTTTGCTCGCTACAGTATGTTATTAAGAAATGGATATATGATCCGGCAGAATGATTGTAAATTGAGTTATATTATATAGAAACTCTAATTTGAAATGATCACCCGTTATTAAACAGTGAATGTCTATAACTGCTTTATTTGTTTCTTTCAACGCAACAATTATGTTATTAAGAAATAGATATACGATACAATAAAACTATTATTTTTAGAACTTATACATGAGTATTCAACACCGAATGTAAATCTCACGTTTATATTCTTTTCCATGTACTAGCATGATAAATTCAACGTAAGAATCATAATTCATCAAATATACGTCTATAGACTAAATAACCTTCAGGTTTATATTCTATGAATTGTGTTGATTTCTACAATGTGATTATTTCGTCCTGAAAATGTTACTAACTTTTGACATCAAATAAATGGATGTATTATTGAGAAATTTACTATAACTTACCAAATGTCCGTCTGTGAAAGTATAACCTAAGAACCACACAATATATACCCATAAGTTTTTCTGTTGGTTCAAGTTGTTGTTTTTTTAATGAAAAAAAAAAGGGTCAGCATTCGCGCTCACTCTAATAATATTGATCTGATTTCCATCAATCTATCTGTTTATGTATTGAATAAAAAATGAGACCGTTCAATCTAGTCACAGAATTATGGCAACTCTAAATTGCATTAACTTAAGAAATACAAATAAATCTGGGTGATTTGTAACTGAATAATGATAGTATAGGGTCTTTGTTCGCGCTTATCTCTACGATAATGGTCTTATTTTCATTTGACTATCCATTTAATAATGAAAGTATGATTCCATTTTAATCCGACCTCTAAGTAGCCGAAACAGGACACGGTAAGCAGAGTTATTGAATCAAGATGTCCCTAAAAACAGTTTTGATCTATAATCAGGACCAAAGGCCCCAATAAGGTTGTCGTCAGGAACTAGCTGAAAAATACTAGCTAGAAAAAATCCCTCCTGCAGGAACATTATAAATACTAGCTAAAAAAGCTAGTATTTATGATGTTGAAGTATATTGATGAGCATTGAGGTTATGTTTATTCATGGATTTATCTAGCTCAAAGCATTTCGATCGATATATGTTTATCATACGTAGGAACACAAGGGTGTTAACAAATCCAGGTTCATGATATAGACATATTCATGTATCAAAGTTGGCTTACAATTGATTATTGTAACCCCTAAATCCGTGCTGTTGAATTAAAAGATTTTTTGTTAATCATTAATAATTGTATTTCTGTAGAAATATTAGGCTCACTTTGTATATTTTAAAACAGATTTTCGAGATAATTGTGCTGAATTCGTTATGACGAGAATAAGATATTGTCTCGTTGGTCATAATTGATTCTCGATGGATCAAGGGATGTTCTCTTTTGAAACACATTCCTATTTCTATCAAAATGCAATCAAAATATCATTCAGTTAACGATATTTAAAACGGTATTTCAAATTTTTCATTACGATTTCCTTTTTAAAATGTTATTTGCTGCTATAATTCAAGTATTTCTTACCTTTCCGTATGTACATATAGTGGCACCCCTTTGCTTTTAGTTAAAATTCAGTGCGAAACCCTACACTTAGCTAAATATTCAAAACGTCACTTCCAGTGACGATTCCTTATAAAAGCACTGAACGCACGTGTTCAATTGCTCATTTGCCTCGGTGCTTCCAGCCAGTTATTCTCTCTCTCTCCCCCCTAAGGTCAGTATCATTTCGCTGGCCTCCTAACTGATTTGCACTTAAACTGTGCTAAACATTGCCCATTTTATTTCACAGATGTCATACGCTCAGCTACTCAATTGTGTCCTCACCACTAGCCCAAAACGTGTATACGCTTCCATCTCTCGTGAATGAAATGGCAACGCATTTACTATACAACAGTCACAATTATCTGTCCTCTGATTCTCCTTACATCAGGAAGTGCACATTGGCGAAACCCCATGTATTTTCTATACCTCAATTTACCTGTCAGTCGTGTGTTCTGCAACTTCTGAGAATGGCTGCCAAGTTGCACATACGCAATCCTAAATTCATCGCCCACAACTTGGCAGTTAGTCATATGCACTCATACCCAGTCTCCATAACCATTTCTTGATCCACCCCAAGCCTAGTGGATTCATAGCATTTCAATCACCTACGTTTCATTAACACACAATCGCTGCGACTACTACTCGGCACAGAGCTCCCATTTTTCGCGTATAAGCTATCTCTTACCTTCCTCTTCTCTTCGAATCAATGTTTTATTACAAGTGTTCCCTTTTCAGTCCTGTATTGTCAGAAATGTCTATGTATTAAATGCATGTTTTATTTGCTCGTCAAAATAATTGTATGTGTCTTCTTTACTCTGTTTAATCTCTGCGTCCACAATCATACTTAGCGTGCATACTCTTCATACTGGTGTAGATATCATACACCTCCTATCTTGCTTCCTCCTCCAACATTTCCACTGACGTCCCCTTCATGCTCCAAAACATAACGATGATATTTTAGCGGTATAATCAGGGCCCGTGAGAGGTAATGCAATCGGTGCAAGGAGCCTAGAGAGTTTTTTTGCCGGGTAAAGCTGCGTATCGAAACTTCTTTCGAAATGATATCCAGTAATGAAATAGGTTGACTCTATCGTTTACCGGCGACCGAACATAAGATGGGGAGCTAAAGGAGTTATAACAGATGAAAACAGATTGGCTGACGGTCGAGGGTGTTTGTGCATTGCGTATTGGGGTCTAGCAAAAACAGATTTGCATTGCCTTCTAAAATTTAGATCTCGAAGGAGTTGGATATAATGCGATGTCTTTAAATATCCAACTTGGAGCTAGCATTAAAGTGCAACATTTTAAACGTGTTTTTTTTTTTAATTATTTTTTTGTCTTCCTTTGTGTTGTCTTGCAACCTTTTTTTTTCTCTCTCTGCAGCTTAAGCAATGTTGTCTGTTTCCTGTTTCCTAAATCTTCACACATTTGTAGTTCAAGTAGCTTTATCTTACGCCTGTTTGTTATTCGCTACACGCACGCCGATGTTATTTTCACATTACCAGTAACACCCGGAAACAACTTAGACACAAACGCCCACAAGTACGCTTGAAATGATAGCTCTTCTTCTAATTCAGAAAAGTATGTGAACCTACAAATGTTTCCTCTTAAATGTAACCGTAATTTTTGCTTTCCGGATTTCATGCATGACAGTAACGGTTGAGCCGGCACGAAATCTGCATAAATTTATAGTCGGCCATCTTCAAGATAAATTCTGTCAACTAATTCGACTGGTCATTAATGTGAACAAATGAGTCTATTTGTTCAAACATCTGAGTAAACTTGAAAATTCTATGGAGAAAGTGTTCTAATCTTCGGATTAAATTAAAATCATTCGAAATTATTTTACTTTTAGATAATTTTCCAGAAATAAAAACATACCTTCATGCAATGATTAAAACTTTACAATTTTTAGATATTTCTACAGATTTATCCGCACAATCTAAATGCGAACAAATCTATTATTGACGATTCAGATTTCCCATGTTATTCATTGAGGTGAGCTAATCTTGTAATCTCGAACTATTCTCAATAAAAATAACCTTTCTAGCTGTATGTCGGCTTTCCTTCTTTTCAAACCAGCTCGTAGTATGCAAACAAAAAGGTTTTACCCTCACCTCTTGAGTGAATTATGGAGGATGTACAAATGATGAAATTAAAATTCAATTCCTGGTGCATAGAATTATCAATCTTTTATAATACAAAACCAGAGAATTGGCAGAAATTCATTTTTTTTCTGTTTCGTTTAAGCCCCTTTGCCGAGCGATTTACCAGGACGAGGAAAAGAAAAGCGATTTATTTTCTAAATAAGCGCCTTGGGAAGCTTTAAGATAAAATCAGATGTGTTTCTCCCAGATGTGAAAAGTGTTAGATGATGTAAAAAATGAAGCGAATGATTATGTTTTTGTTTCAAGAAGCAAAATACGTATTTATAGTTCTAAAAATAAGGAAACTGTTTTAAGTAAACCTTCTGTCTGCACGGATTCCCCTTTTAAAAATTCTTGTGATCAATTCATTGGATTATTCGACAATTACTTATTACAATTAGTTATGTTCTGTCTCGGGGGTGGGGATTATATAGATCTTCCAAAGATGTAGCAAAAGGGATCCGGACTCTTAACACAACCAGTAGACGCCATAATATGATCGTTAAGAGTACAACAATATTTTCATTTATCTGTAAAGAGAAAAAAAATCAATGAATTTTACTATGTCTTCAATGAAACACCGCTACTCTCGGTAAATATTACTGTAAAGAAAAAAACTCGCTAGTCAACTGAACGAGTCGTGCTGAGATATGTTCACTGCGCTCTAATAAAATGTATCAGCGGTGCGGTAAGCACAACAGGTCAAGACGTCCAACAGCTATACATGCTGCTTCTCACTGCTATAACTCATCACTATGTCGTGTTCCAGATATACTCTAGCTTAATAATAAAACAACTGTTGTTTTTAAAAAAATGGATTTTGGTATTGATAAAAAAAAAACTACTGAATCAAACATAGTCATGGGAATAAATTATCCATTTGTGTTGTGTGGAATTATGCAGAAACCCACTATTGAAATCTTTAAAAAACGAACGTGTTTTGGGGAAAAGTATTGCGTAATAGAGAAAATGAAAAATATCGTGAAGAAATCAACTGAAATAATCATTATAATCTTTCCATTGAATACCTGGGTAATTAATTGGCTATTTTATTTGACTCCATTTCAGTTCCTCTTCGGTTTGATGTTCACATCGGAAGCAGCCCTAACGTGACAGAAAACCAAGTGTGCAAACGGCATCACAGTGTACCATCTGCACCATTAGCCACAATATTCTGCGAAGAAGATTTAAGTGGCAGGTAATCTAACTTTAATGTTGTAATTAAATAAAGGTAATATAAAGTTTGTATGACAGTTAATCTTAACGTTGGTTGTCAATATTTCAATTCGATCAATATTAAATGAAGCTCAGATACGTAATTCTAAGAACTCGGTCAAAATAATAAGGGTTGAATCAAGGGTTTCAAACTGTTTTGGTGAGACTTCGAATTTTTGCCCCTGGTTTTATTCCAACGACTGTTTTTTTTTGGTTTGGGGTGTGCCCCTTGAACCATTGTGTTCCCTGAAAAATACTGGGAGTTGGTCTTAATGATCATGGGAGAATATTACTTTTACACATATCATATTCACGTTAGGTGAGAATTATTAAAACAATTAATTTCCTTCGAGATGGGAACTTGGGTGGTTTATCTCACAAGCAGCAGTTTATAAAACTGGAGATTTCACAAATACAGTACAGACCCCACAATGGACGCATATCATTTAAGTGTTGATACAGGATTTTATTTCTCTCTTACTTATTTGTTATAACCAGTGTTACCAATCTGATTATAGCATCCTGCAATCAATTGATCTTAATCTGTTAGTTATGTTTGAAATTGTCCCAAGTTCGTCATATTTTGCTAGTTATCTTCCTTTCTTTGGTAATTTGATAAATAACGATATGAAATTATATATCATTTATGATATGAAATATCTTAGTTTACTCTAGATTTTCGATCTCATTCGTAACAAATGTTGATGCATATCTTCCTCTAATCACTATTTCAGAACTCAACCTCTTTGAATTGATGATTGATTAATTACATGATACCAACTTACATCTCATTTGAATGAGACTTTGTGCCCAGCTTCAAATCAATAACTTTTGATGGCTTCCTGTATCCATCATTATAATTCAACCTTTTCCCATGTAATTGGCAGTTCAGAACAGAGATGAAATAGTTTAAATTTCGACAATATGTGAGCTTAAAAGGATCGGTCCATTTAATAAATCCAACTTGTTCTTATAAAACTGTTCCTTTAATCTCTCTTTCCACTTCCAGATATGTGGGCATTGTTCTGAACGGAACCAATGAAGACGGCACCGGGAGTCTTGTACTATGTGAAGTCATCGTCTATCAAGAATGACACTACAATTACATCGCAATATCCTCACCTTGAGAGCATTCCCAGCAGCAGTTTGTTGTGTTGTGAAATGAATTCAGAGTCAAATTGCTTTAAACTGAAATAATATATATATATATATATATATATATATATATATATATATATATATATATATATATATATATATATATATATATATATATATATATTCAGCTACATTTAGAAAGTCATGCGTTGAAACAAATCGTTAATCATACATAAAAAATTATACAAGCGAACAATGGAAAATGTTACAAGGGAATTCATATGCGCGTTAACGAAAAAATTACCGTCTCATGAAACTGTGGAAAGACACGTTCCAAAATACATCTAACAAATTCTGATCCATATCTTACGCACACACAATTAAAAACAATCCAATATACACAAACATATACTAGGCCGAAACTAACAAGTGTTTTTTTCTTCTTTTTTTCCGTTTTTTTTTTCTTTTCAAATAAAACAATTCAATGAAAAATATTCCAGAGATTTCATTGGGCCAAGAGACACAATATTGTATCAAGTGATTGCTCTCCCTATTATGTCAAATCAACAACTAAATGCGTCATGATTCATTGAAAGCCCTGACATCTTAGTTGTAATGTTTCCTCTCCTCTCATAAGAATGGAAAAAAAAAAACGTGAAAATTATTTTTGTGATTCGTATATCTGAAAAAACTAAAAGTACTTTTTAACTAAGTGATTGTCTCCAGCTACGTACCTGAATTCGGTCTAGTGGCGGCAATCTTATTCTGATAACCAATTCTAATCATTATTTAACGGTCTCCGATATTTCAGGTTTTTTTTTTATCTCAGTAGATCTTTTGCCAGATTGTTTGATCGTTATTATCTTCTTTTATTTCAAATTATCTTCAAATTTCCATTATTTTCTGATTTATCAAAACACCATATCTGTTAGCAGAAAAACAATAATTTGATTATTCTATTTGAAAAAAAAAAGCAAATTATATTTTATCAAGATTTGAATTTTGCCATTTTTGGTGTCATGTTCATCGAATTGGTCTGTTTATTTTTCGTTTCCTATTAACATTAGCAGACTCCACCTCGTCAAAAACAGGGTCGGCCCTTGGGTTTCTGGTGGCCCAGGCAAGCCGATCTTTGGTGCCCCTTAAAGTATACTATTACCTTATTTATTCATTTATTTATTTATTTATCTATTGTTCACATTGAAAAGAAATGAATATATAGATATAAAAAGTTTATTACAATTATCTGATTAAAAAAAAAAACAGCCCTGACACAGCATCAGAGTTTTGATCATCATTCGATGAATATAACAGATTCATTATTATAACATGGAGAGTGTCTATTTACATTACTTACAAAATCTTATCTGTACACATTATAGGCGCTCTCTAGCATTTGGCGCTCTGAGCGACTGTCCGTGTCGTCAGTACCTTGAGCCGGCCCTGTTCAAAAACTGTTGTGATATTCTGACTCTTTTGGAGACAAAACTTTCTTGTGGTTCCAACCAACGGTGCCAACCAGACAAAGTTGAACACGAATATATGAACCCATGGGAAAATATTAATTACCTAATTAATTTTTTTAGACGGAATGAAATAAAGTTGTGTACATGTTACCTTTTATACACGTTTGTTTTAATTTTACGTCGGCATATTTTTATCCCTATTATCCACTGAGGTCCTTGCACCGGTTCCCTCTCCTAGGTTATTACAGCCATGATGTTTCGGCTGTGGTACCCTCTGGTCTTCTTCTGGCGTCTGACGTAACCGTCTTTGAATTTCGAACTGGATCCTTCGTTAAATATACTAGGTTTGATCGTTCTCATTGTGCTGCCCATACCATAGGATATCTTGTATCAGTTAATTCGCCCTTGCGATGAAATCAGGCATGGCTGATCATGTGTGAACGGAAAACACGTTGTTCAACAACCTCTGTCGAATGAAGTCAGAATAAATGAGAGAAAACAACACCAGTCTGAGTAAATTGTTCAATAGTAATAATGATTCCTCGTCTCAGAAGTTCAATACGGAAATATCTATCGAAACTGAAAAATCATGAATTCGCCTCATTCGATAATAATTTTTCTGCTTTCGGGAAAAAACTCCAAAATCTGATATTGTTCAATTATCTACAGGACAAAATGGTTTAGATGATTTATGGATATTTGTTTCACAGTTACTAACGATATTAAACTGAACATTTCTCTTTGATAAAAGATGATATAAAAAAAAGTTAATAAACTTACGACTCTTCCATTAATGCCTCGGTGAAACCCATTCTTTTTCATGAAATCAAATAAAAACCAATCCTGTGTTGAATGAAAAAAAAAATAAAAAATTAGAAAAATGATTTTTGAT
Source organism: Thysanoteuthis rhombus (assembly GCA_963457665.1). Taxonomy (NCBI): domain Eukaryota; kingdom Metazoa; phylum Mollusca; class Cephalopoda; order Oegopsida; family Thysanoteuthidae; genus Thysanoteuthis; species Thysanoteuthis major. The sequence goes on from OY735213.1 coordinate 40,240,304, forward strand.
ATCCACTTAAATAAATCGCTGTATGATGGTCTAAAGTTTTTTGGCTGTAATATTCGCGAAGAAAGATAACTATTAAATGCTAATTATAGAGTAGTCTCCGTTACTTATTTATTTTTACAAATGTGTGAAAGAAAACCGAGTCCATTCCGGTTTGATATGAACAGAGAAAATGTAGAACAGCATAATGTTTCTGATAATTTATATGTCAAGTTGAAATGCAGAACTATTCAAATACTGCCATCATTTTTGACAGTATCGGTAATTTAGTATGAAAATAATGAGTTTTCTCTGGAAATTTTCTTCTAAAAAGAACAGATTGAGTATTTCAAAAATGTTATCTTGCTTGTCCAAGATTGGAGTCATGATGTTTTGATTTTTTTTTTTTTTTTCGATGAAAAAACAGTTTTATGATACCACCACTGTTTGTAGTATTTCCGCTTTTCAAGGTCCGACAACTAAATTATAAGTTGGTACAAAACATGTTTTATGATACAATTTTTTTTAAATTCGGCATGAAAAAATTTCATCGTACATTCACGAAATTTTACTTCTGTCTTCTCAGATCCAATAGAATTGTCTATTCTATAGTATTAGCCCATGTCAACAAGAGTTGACTGACACTTTTCTTCTTTTATTTTTTAAACCTTTGGAAAAAACAGTCCAATGTTAATCACAACAATGGATTATAAAGAATATACGATTACAAATTCATTTTTTCTCACAAATATATTTTACAACATATTCTGATAATTATCACCAATCTTTTGCAACTATTTACCTTCATCTTAATTGTTGTTGCTTTTTATCGCAACTGAACTCAGGCTGGGCTCTCTCCATTATTATGATCAGCCACAGCAACCATTTAACGTCCTTCGTTGGACGCAGACCTTCTCCAAGATTCGCCAGATCTCTCTATCATGGGCGTCGTGGAACCAGTCCTTCCTGAATAGTCCAAATCGTCACGCCATCTTTACTTTCTGTCGGCCAGAATTTTGCCCCAGTGAGTAAATAACAGCACGGAGTGAAGAATAAGTTTCGGGTGAGAATCGAACCTATTCCTCGACCGATTCAAATAATATATTTATTTTTTAAACGAAATATTATTTTCTTGATACACGAATCTGTTGTTTTTTTTGTTGTTTTTTTTCCAACAGCTTTAATTATTACAATAGAGTGGAGGTGAGAGTGGCGTAGCGGTTAACCTTGCAGATAATGGAATCCAACCGAAACTTTTTTTCTATGTTCACTTCACACGAATGCATTTGGGAAAGATATAACTTCGTCCCACCCCCTACCAGCTACGGATAAAATAGTGGAGTAGACTGAGCTCTTTAGACTTGGGAGGCAACCAGTGTAGGAGAAGACCAAATCTCATCTAAAAATAGTGGAAATTGGTGAGTTCAATTGGCAACTGATCACAGTCAGCTTTTTAACGTCTGTCATTGGACATAGACCTTTCCCAAGATCCACCAGACCTCTTGACTGTGGGTGTCGCAATGCCAATATTTTCTAAACTTGTCCAAATCGTCATACCATCATAATTTTTTTTTTTTTTTTGCAGTCCACGATTTCGTATATGATCTCTTGGAATCTTTCGCAGAAATTGTAAATGCCTTGGTTTAGCAGTGAACCTGAAATGGCTGCTACATCTACTGCTGCTGCTGCTGCTGCTGCTGATGATGATGATGATGATGATGATGATGAAGTCGAAATTGCCAAGATGAAATAGAAAAATGCAACCAAGAAAGTCTGTTAGATGTAAACATCTAAGAGAATACAAAATTAATTCAATTACAAGACGCCATTAACACAATGGAACGTGCATATATTTTCTGCGGGTTTTTTGTTAGACAGCTTGCCAATCCCATGGACCCTCATCCTTTTGTATGTCTGGTTATAAAGATAAAATTACGATTCCGACAATAATTAGAGCCAGTCTGTTTATTGCTCTGGGCTAGCAAAAGGCAAATCTCGAAGGTAAATTAGCGAACTGCTAATTTGTTTCTGCTCACGAAGTTCGAAATATTGTAGCTATTAACCCAAATATTTTTTCTTCTACCCACCAGAGCTATTTGAAAACGCCCACGCCCCCGGTCCCCCAAAGCAAAGCTTTATAAATAGTAGGTCACCTACTGCACTTCCACGAACAAATCTCGCTAAATGCTGAAGGAGGGGGCCTCCAAGGAACCAAGCTATCCTCCCAGACTACTAAGTGTTTTTGTTGTGTTCATGCCTGCAAGATTAAAGATTTTAAGCGTCAGAAGTCATAATAAATGCAGTCGCAGCGCTAGATCCAAATACAGCCTCTACCCTACAAATTGTTAAATTTGCACCCCTCACGAGAGTGTAAGGTTTAAAAGTTAAGTCTGATTGCGCCCATAAAGCTCCAGCACCCCCCCCCCCCGGGCAGTTGCAGCGTCCCCTGAATAAATACCAAATCTTTTGTTTTATCTTTATTGAACAGACTGTTTTATATTCATCTTTGTGCGTCAGTTGGTCAGTAGTAACTGTTGACCGTGATGATTAAGCAGTCAGGACCCACGTTATTGACCCTGTGAACCTGGTTCGAATCCTGGTCCTGCGAGATCACTGTTCACTTATATTTTTCAAGTGCTGCAGCTCTATCATGGACTATCCTTGTCGCACGCCCAATTGTCTTATGAAACTGTGGGAGGTTAGCAACGAATGTAGGTTAAACGAAGAGGAAATTAGACCAAATCAATCCACTCATAAATGCCAAATCTATCTTAACAAATGAATGGATGAATGAATATCACCGAGGAAAGACCCCAGTGATATCGTTACATTGAATTATGGCATACCTGTCAAGTTTTGATATCATGAATGAGTGAGAATAGTGTGACTCCCTCTATCCATTCCAAAAAGGAAGTAACTTGTGAAGGAACTTTCTTGGTGAGTTGAGGAGCCTGTTCTCGGAGTGAAAATTTTGAAAATTATGCATCAAAGATTGGCTAAAATTGCGTTTCGGGACATTCGGGACAGCTATTGAAATTAAGCGTTTTCTGGAGGTGTATTTTAAACGTTTCATCTTTGATAAGATTTTTATCAGAAATCAAAACGAATTTAATGAATTTAAATAAATCATTATCTTTTTATCAAAAAGATGAGAATTTCCCCTCATGCGAGTATCAAGATTCGTGTGTGTCAGGCAGAATGTGCAAGACTTGGAAGGTCTGTGAGGGCCACCGTACAACAAAAGTCTTGTAGGCTTATATTGTGAATTAGCATATCATAATGCTGTTTTGTCTTTGTTTGTTTTATTGTCTACGTTTCGCATGCCCCTGCTTACATATTGTGAGTGTTTCTTTATAATTGTAGCATATAACAAATGTTTTTCACGTTTTATTCATGCTGTACTTGAATGCAAGTCTGGCCCACCCATAAGGCGAATCTAGGCGGTTGCCGAGGGCACAAAAGTTCCAAGCTGGAAAAAATAGTCGTCAGAATTAAACCATGGGCACAAATTTTAAGTCTTGACGAAGGCCCTGGCTCTGTTCGGAAGTATGGAATTGAACGGACAAAATAGTTAAAACTTTGGTTACTGACTTCTGGCTTTTGGTTGCTAACGGGATAAGCATGATCCTAAAATCTCCAAGCGGTCAGCTCCCTTGTTATTTTGCATGTTCTAGTCTTACCATTAATATAATAGAGGAAACAGTGATTGTTGACTGTACAAGTCTGCTTTATTGTTGAAGTTCATAGGATGAGCGGAGTTAGATTCGGTAAAAAAGGAACTTGTGCGTTTGTGGTTCACGATTTAGTAATTAATTATTCGGATGGATGAACTAAAAGTGGCGGAGATTCAGAAATAGTGGCTGGATGGATGGATAAATGGCTGGCTGGACGGACAACATGATACTGGTAAATCTTCTGATGGGTCGTTATAAGTTAAGCCTTCCTTTGATAATAGAATATTTATCGGTGGATACATTTGCGTTGATATAATTTTTTATCACTTTTTTTTTCTTGTTTGCTAAAGCGTGTCTAATCGTTTTTAACGATCTTTTTTTTTTCTTTCTTTTTTTGATGTGATTGTTTACTGTCGTTATACGATAATTGAGTTTACACTTATTTCAGTTTTATCTTCGGTTATGTAAAGTGAGACCTGATAGAATGCATTAAATTTTAAATTGTATGTACCTTAGTTTGTTTGTTTTTAAAGGTAAAATTAGGATAAGAAATAATAAGGAGGAATCAATTTTCAAAAAGAGATGCCAGCAAGCCGATTACTACAGTAAATGCACAAATTATGATAATAACATCGTGGAAAACGTAATCTAACCTTATACGCAAATTTTTCAATGATATATCTATCTATTTATTTGTTTGCACTCAAACGGGATGATCTCATTGGTTGATTTATCTTCCTATTACGACATAACAATGAAGATTACGTCATAGAAACTCTTTATGCTGATCATCGCACATTAAAACATTTTGAAGCGAGTTGAGACTTTAATAAACTTAGGTTAGGATATTTGAATTATTCAAAATAAATTATGCATTAAAATAGCTTTAGGTTCCTTAGTGCTGGTCCCAGTCATTTCCGACAGGGATATTCTAGTGTCATATAATCTGTCTCTTCATTGAATTTAAAAGTTTAAAGCTATAAAGAAGCTATTTATTTAATGGTTTATTGCTGTCATATGAGCCTATAAGGCATGGATGAAGATTTTAGTAAGATACGAAACTGAGATGTGAAATTATCCACAATATGATTTTGTTGTTTCGTTGTCTGGATTCTTGCACGGGGCGGGGGTAGAATTTTGCTGAAAAAAATAATTCCTACCCACCGTTTAAAACTATGTATTCTTCTCGGTAAGCGAACAAAAAAAAAAACATTTCAATCCAAATATTTCCGTTATTTTTTTTTCCACTGGGATTAACTAGTCGATCATATGGATGAAACAAAAGAATATCAGGTGGCACATTGTATAGCAAAGATCAGCAAGCTAATCTTGGTGGCAGTAGTTCCTGGGTTCGATTCTGATAGGATCCCTCCCTATCGATGGTCGGATACAAAACGTGCACGCTGATAAATAATATGGGGAAAATGGGTTCAGACACACATCGTATAGCAATGATCAGCAAACAAATTTTACTAGCTTTTGTTGGTGGGTTCAATCGTCATCAAATCTTCCACTATTGATGATCTGATACAAAACAATGCTAAGTTGTGACATGAAAAAAAATCAGGACGCACATCGTATAGTAATGATCAGCAAACTAATCTTGTCGGCTGTTGTTAGTGAGTTCAATCCTCGTCAGATTTCCAGTAGAAATAGTCTACCATTACATGCTAAGTAGATATCTACTCTAATAATGATCAGTGTGATTTTCTTGGTACGTATTCCGTAAAACCGGATCCTTCTACTCAGGGGAAAAGGGTTTTCTGATTTAAAAAAAATGCCTCCTACCCATCATTTCAAACTAAGTACACTTACTGGTGAACGAATTCAGTATTGTTATCAACAGAAAAAAAAACATCTCAATCCAGATATATCCATGATTTTTTCCCTCTGTGATTAACAAGTAGATCAGATAAAAATGGTCCAAGATGTACGTTGTATAGCAATGATTAGCAAGCTGATCTTGCTAGCCGTTATTAGTGGGTTCGATCCTCATTGGATATGACACCCAACTATGCCAAGTGAATAAATCATATAAAAATATATTCAGATCAGGATGCACTTTGTGAAGCTATAATCAAGAACCTATACCCGCCGGTCGTTGTTAGTGGGTTCGAAAGGGGTTTCTTTTTCAATGATATATATATATATATATATATATATATATATATATATATATATATATATATATATATATATATATATATATATATATATATATATATATATATATATATATATATATATATATATATATATGATATGCTTCCATTAAAAATCTCGTTGTGAAATATTTTCTCGTTAACATAAAAAAACACATATGAAAAAACGAATAAAACTTCACGATAATTACAGATCATGCAACAGTTGCACATCGTTATCAATGATTAAAACACTTCACTTCGTCATTTAAATAAATAAAAAAACCGCTTTCGAGTAACAAGTATACTTTGGCTATGCCACATAGGAAAGACTGGCAGCTTTCTGTTTCAAGCCTTCTCCCACCAGTTGCCAGTCAATTCACTGCAGGGTTTAAACCTGCATTTAATCTCTGCAATAAATTATAAAATTTTTTAAAAAAAAGAACAGCCAAAAGACAGGATGGCCGCCCCCAGAAGAAACCCCATTATGCATAATGAGAATTTGTGAAGAGTTTCCCGGGTACGCCTCCTCGCTTGTCTGCCTCCTCTCCGACCCCAACTGGTTGACGTCCCTTACCAACCCAACATCTTCACATTATACATCGGCTTGCCATACTTCATTCGTAATAAGTTAAATTCTTTCAAAGATTATCTCCGAGGGTCACCAATACCAGCCATTTAATTTTTTTTTTTTTTTGCCATTTTCTTCAAATTTGTCAAACTATTTTTAGGGCTGTTAACACTATCTTTATTCTTCAGTTATTCAGACAATTTATTTCAATATTAGATTATTTGTTCCTTCAGAGAAGTTTTTAAAGTGTTTTATTTATCATAATTGTCTTAATCATTCAGTATTTTAAAAGTTTCAATCAAATCGCCGCGCATACTTTCAAAAGAAAGGAACAATTGAGACCCAATTTTCCAATCTTCCCCATAACTTGAATTTTCTACACACTTGACTCCAAACGGAGTAGTAATAGTTGTAGTGGTAGCTGTAATAACGTGGTAGTGGTGGGAGGAGGAGGATAAGGAAAAGAAAGATGAGGATGGTTCATCAAAAGGGCAGATCCAAGTTTCATATTAATCACATATTAATATTAGTGTCACTCGGGACGGTAACTCAGGGTGCCACTCCAACCGCTTCCAGAACTTGCCTTCTTCCCAAGATAACTAGAATTTTGGTGATCTTTTTGTACTACATTTAAATATTATAAGACAAGAAATAATGATTTTAGAAATAGTTATCTTTTGTTTTCAATTCGTTAATGAAAAAACACGTAATATATTCATCCCAGTATCTGAAAACGACTACTCCTATATATATATATATATATATATATATATATATATATATATATATATATATATATATATATATATATATATATATATATATATATATATATATGCTCTTCATTGTACTACATATGTTTTTTTCACTAACACTAAACATGTTGAAGATCAAAAAGGTTTTTAGTTAGTATGGGGTATTGAAAGTTATAATCTTATATAGACAAGTTTCATGTGTACCCCAAAGCATAAAAGACGACACCCTTTTTTGATACCTGTTTACCATTGAATTACTATTAGGGGATGAATATATACAAGTTTTATTTCGTTTTTTTAATAACGTATCGAAAAAGAAGAAGATAACTATTTCTAAAAGTATGATTTCTTATCTAATAACATTCGAAACCTTTTGGATGAAATTTTATTATTGGGTTCTGCACAGATTTCTGTTTTAAGTAACAAGGACGAGATACTTACCTCTTACTAAATACTACAGTTGCGAACTTGAATCCATGTTTACATTAGGAGCGTTTATGGGAAACCAAATTACTCTTATCACCCACCGAATATCGCCATCTCCCAACCCCAATTTCAACAGAATATGAAGAAATTCAATTGTTAGCAGTTTTCCGAAAAGATTAGAGAACAACAATCGATTTTAGATTTAATGTCATTTTTGAAAAAATTGTAGAGAAATAAAGTGCCTTTGTTTTTATTGAGGTGCCATGTTTTTAAGATACAAATGCAATGAACTCTCGCTATAACGAACGTCGATATAACGAATTTCGGCCTGAACACATGGGCCATAACGAGCTTTCTTATTATTCACCGAACAAAGTTTGATAAATGCGACAAATACGTGGACCATAACGAACTTGCTATTTTGTTAGTTTCGTTGTCCAACCTTTTGCAGCCTTTATATCAAGATCAAATTGTAGTATCTGTTCTTCTCACGTCAACGAAACAACATAAATTTCGTTATTATGGTTGCATTTCAGTTGATTTCTTCTGGATTTGATTTGAATATCTTTTCAATTGACAGAAACAAAAGTTGTTATAAATCTTATTGTCGTCACTGAAATTATGTAAGTTAGCATACCCGTTTTAAATCCTGAAGTTTAACTCATCTAAAAAATAAGTCAAGTAATTTGATTTCTATAAATCATTTCTATTCATTATAACTCCTGATTACCTCTTTTGACTCAATTCAATTCATTAGATATTATTAAATTACGTATTAGAATGAATTATTGCTTGTTTTGTATTTTGTAATTGAATTATGATTCCTCAAATTCAATTTATTCTAAAAAGACAGACTGACAGCTTGCAGATTTTATTAAGGATTATCCGTATTCGCCTTTCATCAAGACTTGAACAACTTCGTTTTTCACTTCAGAGTGCCTTGTCCAGTTTCTTACAAACCTACATACACACTTCTGGAAACACACTCGCATTATACGCAGCTATATCAATGAGCCCGTAGCGTCATTATGAAAAACATATTTTTCTTACACAAGGAATATTTATTTTTGAACATAAACTCGTTCCTTGTGAATGCATTTAATTCGGCGGTGAATATCAATCGTATAGACCAAACATTATGCAGAGAAAATTTCAGATCAAAATTCAGCTGATGACTGCGCCAGGCTACGGACATTGGATCCATCCTCGTATGACAGGTTTTCTAGGGACATATGCTACTGCCTCGACCATCGAGCAGGATCCTCTATCTATTTTGGGTGTAGATGTATTCAGTAGGTGGGAGAGTTAGCAGCCGGGCCCAATTAAAAACTTCTCAGCGACTAACCCTCTCAGCAAATTACGTGGCACCATAACAGCAAATCAAACAAATGCCATCGTCACCAGAGACCGAATTAGAATCAGTTCACAAATATTTACGATGTAGAGGAGGCAACCGTAAAAAATTAACGGATCCGCCCAAAATTTGATTATATTTTTTCTTTAGCCTATGGTCCACCCTTTCACAAAACGTCATTGAAATTCATAGAGAATTTTTTAGATATAATGTGTGGAATTTTTTTTTTCAGTTAGATTTTATCTTACAAAATCGAAAGAAATAAAAAGAATTTTTGGATCCGCCCCAAAATTTAACTAATTCTTTCTAACTTTCATAAATATGGGCAGGGGTAATGAAAAGGATCTTTAAAAAAAGAAATGAAACGAAAGTGTTCTCGATATCACAAGAGACAATCTCTGCGATTTCACGCCTCGTTATCACTTGACGTCAAGTAAGTTTTTTTTCCCTCTATTCGTCTTGTACGGAGATCTATTCAACAGGTGGCAGAGTTAAGGGTCAAACCCGTTGAAACTTATTAAAGAATCTCTCTTCTAGGGAGACTATTACTCTTAGCGAACTACGTGATACCACGATGGTAAATCAAGCATTCGATATCGGGAAACCATACACGTAAAAAAAATTGAGAGAATTGTGATCAATATCACAATTTCACACCACAATTTCTTTGACACATGTGTAATGCATGTTCTTCAAGATGTGTTCAAGACAATGGCGCTTATGTTTTATCAGAAATAAATGTTGATATTCATTCAAGGTGGCCATAAAAACACAATTTACAGAAGAGTAACACTAGAAATGAAGAACCAGAATCGCTTGATTATCTCCCCTTGGGGATCATCCTGTTATCTTTCTATTGTTTATTCTATGCATCGCAATCCAGGCTTTATTTCAATCTGTCCTTATCAACTAAATATTTAACAATATTATTATTACATTCGAGTCAGAAATTGCAGAAGATATATATATATATATATATATATATATATATATATATATATATATATATATGATACTAAATAATTTCGATCGACCATTGTTGCAACTATGTAAATTACTGCTTTCTGCACGAACACAGGAGGTGCGAGTGGCGAAATGGTTAACTCCCATCGAGACTGTTTACGATCACTTCGTGCTAACGCCTTTGAGAAAGGCATGGAGCTCTTCTGCCTCGCAACCTGCATCTTCAGCTGAATTAATAGGACAGGCGAAATTCAAAATTAGGAGCTCTAAATGTCTGACATTGTCTTCAGCCTCGTTTGAGTTAGTCCGACGACGACACAGGTGCCAAGATTTGTCGGCCTTTGCCATTCTCTTGGACTACATTGGTTCATGAAGAGGAGACACTTGCTGCATAGACAACTGCCTGTCTTCCATATGACCTTGCTCAGGCTTTAACCCTGGAGTGACAGAAAGCAAGACCAAGCTGAATGCAGACCCAGGGCTTTAAGGGACTGACGGATGTCGTCGATGCCGTTACTTCGATACAAACGCATCAAAACAATTGAAAGAAGGAATTGACTAATCCAAGCATCGTCGGTACCAGGCAAAAATATCGAAACCTAGGATTGAACAAAGGACCATTACTTCTTGGTGGTGAGTTCGATCCTCGCTTGGCGCAAAACTCCTTTGGCTTTATCATTATCATCAACATCAGTCTTTTAGCGTCCGTCGTTGGACATAGACCTTCTCCAGGATTCGCCACAATTCTCTATCATGGCCGTCGCGGAGTCAGTATTTCCTGAACCTGTCAAGTTCATCTCTCCATCTTGTGTTATGTCTGCCTCGGTTTCTTATGTGATCTCTGGGGATCCATGCTGTGAGACGTGATGTCTATCGGTTGTCTTTCATTCTTGCAACATGGCCTGCCCATTGCCATTTGAGTTTTTTTATAATTTCTATGATGTCACGGACACCCATTTTCTTCCTTATATACTGTGCTGTCTGGGTCATAATCCATGGTGCCTGGCGTAGAGTTATTTCTTATAGCCTAGTTTCGTTAGACTATTTGCTTGGGTAGTGAGATCGATCCTCATTAGGTGCCCAATACCTGTGGTATTGTAAACTTTGGAAATATCTAGGGTGTCTAGCATAGAGCAATGGTTTGCAACCTAATCTTGTTAGACCATTCGCTTGTTTAGTGAGTTCAACTATCGCATGGTGTCCCGTTTTTTTTTTGTTTTTTGTTTTTAGTTTGTTTTTGTTTTTTTTTGATCAGATAAACCTGAGCCTAGTAAAACACGTATGCCTGCTAGTAGTTTATTATCTAAGGCTGGTACAAGGCCTCTGGAATGGGACAACTCAATGAAATGATGATTGACTGAGTCGTCGAATCCAATGGATTCCCTTTCTCTTTGCAATTAAAATTCAATGATGATACGGCAATGGTGACTGCGACGGTGGTTGCTGATCAGTCTTAACTGTGAACAGTATCGAGACTGGCCGTCTGGGCAGATGAAGTCACGACCTGTCTGTCTGAGGTTGACGTGATGGGCGCTTCAGCGCTCTCGGAGCTGGTCAATGCGGGCAGCGTTCAAAGCAACTTACATCAGTGTCGTAGATCTTTCGCAACACTGAACAATTTAGTGCTGGCCTTTCCCAGGTGTCGGTATGTATATGTCTACGTGCACGTACTTATATTCATAGACAGATGTGTATTAATGATATATGGATATTTCCAAAGCAACATAGGGGAGGGCAAGTAAAATCATGTTGCGTAAATCTTATTAATACCGAGAGCCTGCCTTGAAAATCTGACTTTGTAATCAATCAACCTTAGCTCGAAACCTAAAATCCGGCGTGGATAAAACTACCATTGCTACATATATATATATATATATATATATATATATATATATATATATATATATATATTAATGATCAATAATTGTGTCATCAACAGACAGCTGTTTCGTTGTACTGCAACTCTTCAGTATGGCTATAGACTATCCAACATCCAGTATAACGAGGTAGGATCGAAACCTTCACTCCAGACTCAGAGGCAGACATTTTACCCCTGCACGGAACTGAACGGTCAGTAGGACCGAACTTAGCAATGTATATTTACTTTCGCATAATTCCCCGTGTACCAAAGTGCTCTATTCCAAAGTTATGATAAGTTTTACAAGGATATGTACCTAGTGAACTTAACATTTCGTGCCTGACATACTCTTAACTGATTGTTGAAGAGCGCGATATATATATATGTATACCAAAAATAAATTGCGTGTAATATAAATGAACATCCATTTACAATGCATTATGATAATACCCTATATGAAATAAAAAAACTACATCAGCTGCATATAAAAATCATTGCTGAAAGACAGCTGGTGTTTAGTCAACTCTGTTGAGTGCCATGTGAACAGGACTGTTTTGTTTATAAATCCTCGAAACGTTTACATGGTAAACAACTGATGATCCCCAGAAGAGAAAATTTACACATAGTACCATAATATCAAAGTATGAGTAAGCATTAAAAAAAAAACACTGAATAAGATATATAACGCTATACTGAGTAATTGTAGGACTTTTTCTTCTAATTCAATCGGTAATTTTATTTAGTGCAGAATTCGCTTTCTGTGATGAATTGGTCTTTATACTCATAATGCATATTTCTCAAAACCAGGGATTGGTTTCCGAGCATTAGATTTCAAGGCAGCCCGGCACTCCCCTTTAGAAATATTGGCGTAACACGATCACTTCCACTCTTCAGCCCTACGTCAGATTAAGATATGATCTGTGCAGTAACCGGACATTTCGGCCGCAAATATTTCTATCCCGGATGTTTCGGACACGTATTTTTTTTAAAGGTGAAAATTGCTAACGAGGTGGAATTAAAGATTAAATAGAACCAACACGAGATGGAGAGATGAACTTGAAAGATTCAGGAAATACTGGCTCCGCGATGCCCATGATAGGGAATTGTGGCGAATCCTGGGGAAGGTCTACGTCCAACGAAGGACGTTAAAAGACTGATGATGATGATGATGATGATGATGATGATGATGATGATGATGATGATGATGATGATGATGCAGTTCAAAATAATAAGTTAATTCATGTTCGTTGTTTGGTTTTTCACAAATCTTTTTTCAACTTTTTATAGCTAATTAATCAGTTACCCACACTACTGGTTTAAATACTGTTATAAGGTTTAGATTATTCATGTTCTAACGTTTATACATATGTATGTATGTATGTACGAATCTATCTATCTATCTATCTATCTATCTACCAATCTATCTATATGGACTTCGCCCAGTCCTAACCGTTCATAGTTTAAGCTTGAAATTTTGCACACAAATTCCCGTATATGTATATATATATATATATGGCTTTGCGAACGATGATTCTATGGATGGTTTCCCTCAGTAGTAGAACCAAGAAAAGCGAGGTTTGTGTGCAGATTAACCCTCCAGCCTGAGCAATTGAGGTGTATTCGGTTTGCTCAGGGCCAACCTCAAACTTTAAACCAAGTGTTTGCATCCTGTGGTCTACCGAGGTGGCACAGATTGGTAAAAGACTTCAAAGTTGTATATATATATATATATATATATACATATATATATATATATATATATATAATGAACTGTGTGGTTTGTTTCGTTTCCTGTCTCTCGTAACAACAGACTCTCCCACTTGAGGGTGAGAATGTTATAGATAAAAAATACCACCTACCCATCATTTGAATCTATGGACTCTTTCAATGAGAGTATTTTTTCTAACACATCATCTCATAGAAATTAAAATATACACGTGAATTGTTTTCATTAGGATTAACCACAAAATCATAATGGATCAGTAAGCAAATTGTGTAGCAATGATCAACAAGCTTATTCCGCTGGCTATTATTCACAGGTTCAATCCCCATTGCATCACCCATAATAAATGATCTGATAACATCAAACTGCTATATCAATATTGATAACATTCGCCAAACTGCTATATCAATATTGATTATATTATTCTCCTCGAACGAATCAAGACGTACGAATTAATACAATGATCTGAAACCAAATCTTGCTGGCCGTTATCAGTACGTTCGATCTACATATGATTTACCACTATCGATGGTCTGTTACCAAACTACTGTTTTAATGAACCACATTAAAAAAAATGGACCACGGCGTGCGTAGTATAGCAATCATCAGCAACTTAATCTTGCTGGCCGTTGTTAGTGTGTTTTGAGCCTCATTGGATCTCCTAGTATCCATCGTCTTATACCAACTTATGTTGAGTTGATCCACTTATATAATGAACTTTTTTTTTTCGTAACAATGGACTTTTCCATCAAAGTGTAACAATTCTGCAGATAAAAATGTATCGTATCTACCATTTGATAATAGTGAATTGTCCACTTAACTTTAATCGGCTGTAGACGTAAAAACACGAGTAGCCATAAGTATTATTTGCCATTTCAAATCTTTTTCGACTTTTCGTGAGGTTGGCCCAAGATCAGAGCAAGAGAGTCGAATAATTAACCCAAAATATATCGGTGATTTTGTTTTAGTTCGGGATGCAAGTTCCTTGAGTATCCATTGATGATTTCCTGTTTTTATACTTGGAGTTCTTCAACTATTCACTGCAGATGGCAGGAATTTTACGCATAGGAGTTCTTTGGTTAAATCAATGAAACTACCATTTTATTGTGATTGATGGAAACCCAGTTCTACCTCTGGGTCGAGTTTTTTTTTTTAATCTTGCAACGAATAACTTGCAATGGACCATCTTGCAAAGGACAAGGGCTTTCATGTTGCTATGGATAACTATTGCCTCAAGCCATCTACTGCAATTAATGGGTTAACGTAATGGGATATATTCTAATTGTTACGACTTGATACGACTTATGACATTGAATACTCTTTTTCAAGCATATATTTTATGAGCATAATTTCGAATCTTACCCTTGAGTAAATTTTATGAATGGCTCTTTCAATTGGTTGAAACCAAATATTTAAAGCCTAAATTTGTTTATAAAAGAAAACAAGACTGTGATACGCGTTAAGTGCACTGCTATTTGTCACTATCTGAAATATAAAGCTGATTAAAATAAACGTCGGTACAAGGAATATCAACTTCAGCTTTCGTGGTAGAAATATATCTCTCATAAAATAACGACTCCTCGCATTCAGCTTTTAATGCCTCAATTCAATAGCGTTTCACAGTTTTGTCTTATATTTTCTACCGAAATATGGAATAATATCACTCATTCTGATTTTTTCTTCTTGGAGGCGATAAATGGCTTATGACGGCGACAAAGACCTCTTTTGATATGGCGGTATCCGTGCTTGACTGTAATGCTTTGCTATTGTATTTAGAGATGTGTTGATTGTATGTACCGTATACGCCGACCAGAGCGTGTAAATCGACCCCCAAGTATTGAGATGTTCATTCAGGGTAAGGCCAATAATTGCCAGATAAGTTGACTCTCAAAGAAAGAATTAAAAGGACGTCTAGAAAAACCAGTCATTTTGAAATTGCAACCCCAGTTAATTCAAGACTGTAATTTGAATACCATACAAGGCAGCACCACTTCCACTACTACTAAGTCCGATATATCAGTATTTACAGTCCATCGGATGTTCGATGGTGTGTGGCAGTGATTGTTTCTGTATGATAACTCATTTCTATTTTATTACCTTTTCTATAGAATTTTTCTTCGCCAAAGATGAGTTTCAGTTGAAAATATTTGTAGAGAGTCGTTAGAGTTACGGTAAGTGATTGTTAGATAGGCTGTTCCAATTATTAACCATTGTGTGTTGAGATTTCACGATGTATTAGTCTATCCCTAAGTTTTGCAGTGATTTTTTTGTACTTCAGGTGTCGACCTATACGCCGATATATATGCCACAACGTTATGATAGTCATTACCATTGAAAAAGATTTTCTTATGTAAGCTAAGTGTTGAAAGTAGCATTTCAGTGGCTGAATAAAAGGCGTTAACTCTTCTGTCTTCAAAATCAAAAATAATAACACTTACGTTAATCTTTTGAGGTTTTTACCCCTTGTTGATTCTCTGATAACATAGAGATAACAATAGCAAATATTCTCCTGCGCCTAAAACTTCAATCAGCTTCCTACGGTTCGTTCATTTGAATGTATGCCTACAATCCCAACCTCCAACGGGTGAATAGTCTTGTGATCTCAATGGGCTAACGCATTGGTTTGTTGGCATGAGCACACTGTTTCCGCTGCAACCTTTTCTTGTCAACTGCACGGCTGCTTCTCACTCCGTTGCTTGACTAAGTAGCTCCCGATGTAAGTATTATCTATAGGGGAGAGGGAAGTGTTCACTAAAGGTCAAATCCTCTCCGCTTCTATGTGCCTCTCTTTTCTGATACGGTGACTGACCACCTACCAAGTCACTTCAGTTTATCATTGAACAAGAAAACTCTAGATAAATTCCGCTGTAAGATTAGAAGCTTTTTTGCGAAAATGGCATCACAAATACGCCCTTTCAACTATAAACCTAAAAACTATAAATTAGTCGTAAAATCGCCGATATCAAATCTTGATACCTTTTCAGTGGCTTTTAACTGTCCCGTTTGGACGAGAAGAAATAAAAATGGCGTGAAAACCAAATTAGACACCTCTCCATTAGATCATATTAATGCTTTTGATTATTTTTTTTATCTGCTACTCTTATTTTCACTAACGTTTCGTCTTTGTACGTGCGACAGTTCATCAAATACCTGAAGTAAACCGTAAGTAACTGACACTAGGTATATTTGCGTCATTCATTTGATAAATCATTTAATTTATCATTTAAATGCCCTGGAATTTTTCGTAAACCATAAAACAAAGTGACTTCTTCTGAAGTTGATATTCCTGGCATCAGCTCGAATCATCATTTTTGGAGACAAACATAGCGTTACATTTGAGACTATCAGAGGGAAACATTAACAGCGATAAATCAGTTCTGTAGCGCTACATTTGAGACTATCAGTGGAAAGTACTAACAGCGATAAATCAGTTCTGTTAACTAGAAATCTAAGTGAATGATATAAGTGGGTTTCAGTTAGGAAGGAATCTGGAAAACTTCCAAATCTGAAGAGTACAAACAGAAGTTTGACCACTGGCATCAAATTTATCTATTCATGATTTTGTGTTCAATTCAAATTCGTTTGGAAACGTTCACCTCAGTAATTATTAACCTAAGACGTCAATATTTATCCAATGCGATTTGGCTGTAAGGTCTCTGAGGCTATGGCGTTGCTTCACTGTCCAGGGTCACGTGAACGGTTCTTATGAATAATTATTCATTTGAAGGCACAATTCGTCGCGTTATGTATTCGGCTTAACGCTGGCAATATCATCTTATTATAAATATTGAAAATTAAAGATACCTAGGTTGTATATCAATGTTAATTTCACCCATAGATATTGCTCAGGGGTTAGAGTATTGAACCATAGGTTACTCACCTTACCTACAGGTGACAAAGAGCTTATTATTATTGATGAGGATAAAGGAGACGATGACACAAGCCGAAAAGCATTGGTTATAACGTGATTATTAATCGAGACCTTTCATGCCTTTGTCACCACGGCAATGATAAACCAGTTTCCCTTTCATTCTAACGTAAATGTGATGTTAAAGTTTCAGATTCCATTCTGTCGTAGCTAGCGCCTGCATGCATTTAAATATTTGTGTGCCCAAGGTATAACAACTTTCGGGGCGCACCTGAATAAAGAGCGTGTTTACTTTGTCCATATTTCCAGTGTCTAATGTGAGAAAAGCGCCAATATAATAAACAGAAAATGGAAGAATGAAGAACTGGTCATAAATATTCACGTTGCCGCTTTGCCTCGATCGATTTGGTCAATCTGCCAATGACTCGAGATTGTTCAAGCAACCATTTTCTTATAGATCCTCCAACAGTTATGATACTGATTTCAGAAGAAGGGAAGCCTTAAACTAGAACGCACTCAAAGAGGGTATACATCTGCCAACTCTGTACACTAACTGATAACTGAATGGAAATGAGATAAAATGAAATATAGGCTTAGCCTATGGAGCCGGGTTAAAACATTATCATCGGTTATAAGTCTGTTGTTGGCCACAGGCCGTTTTTATCTCCTTTACCTACAAGTAGTATCTTTATTTTCATTGTTTGGATTGTTTACTTAGGACGAGCGAATAAAGGGGACGTCTGTTTTGTTTTTGTTTTTGTTTTTTCGAATAGTTTATTGCTTTGCACGAGTCACTATCACTTCTCATTCTATCCTTAAACAGGATTTTCGTAATTTTTTTTACCTCAAAATGACTTTTAGAATACGTACAAAAAAGAATAATTCGAAAAAAATAAACGTTCGATTCGTTGGCGTTAACTTACTCTATTTACTTGAAAGAATGTAAAGACACCGAAACACTTACTCAAACTGCAGCGAGTATACTAATAGGAATATTGGAAAAGAATATTAAAATAGATATTGAAAAATTATCGTCACGTTATTCTTTTTCTGGCTTAAACAAGATTAAGATTAATAAGTAGTTCAACGATAGCAAGAATATTTCCATTCTGTGTGGAGCTCCATAGATTCTTCTTTTGCCAAAAATCTCGTAATTTCTCGTGACAGTTGCGATTTATTTGGTCGGTAAAACATACCTCTAGTCATATAAAAAACTCAATACGGCTCGGCTCTATTGAAAAAAATAAGGGACAGAACTTTAAATGTACAAATATTGACTTACTTCCTCAAAAATTTAAATTTAGCCTTTTTATTTTAACTTCTTCTCCTGTACAACAATATAAAAAAAAAAAACATCTCTTGACCGAAAACAAAATCCTTGATCCGCCTAAAATTTAACCACTTCCTCCGTGGTCCATCCCCCATTTCTAGGAAATTTCATGGTGGACTTTTCAAGATATTGTGTGGACTGACAGACGGACTTGAAAGAATCCATTTACCTCTCTCCAATTCGTCGGTAGAGATGGAAGATGGAGTTTTCCTGAGATTCGGAACCAGAATTCCATTTTCTTTTTACGAAGTAATCCGGACCAATGACACGTGTGCCCACTCGGGGGTGCAAACCGGGCATTTGCCCTCCCGTGAATCACGCCTTTTCATCGACAGCGGGGGGGGGGTGAGAGTTTTAAAGTTGGAACTTTATAGAGGCTTGGGTTCAGGGTGTCACTATGAATAGTCCCTTACCTGACAAACAACGTACGGATTTATCTATTTTGTCCCTTCCCACCCTATATCCTCTTACCCCTCCCCACAGAACATATCCTTTTTGTCTCTCGCGGGAAAAGTGGTAGCAGACGCCCCATAGTTAATGGATCTCACCTTTAGCAAAAATTAATTACACCTTAAATCTTATCTTATTCATTCCAGATGGTACCTTTCTTATGTGGTTTCATGAAAAAATGTTCACGTGATAAAAGCCCATACGAAGAACCCACACAGAAAAAAGCTCACACGGGGAAAACACACAGAAAAAATACATAGAAAAGAAGGCCCCACAAAGAAAAGTCTACACGGAAAAAAAGCCAACATAAATAGAATAGAATTATCATTTTTTTAGATATAAAAAACGAAACATAGCAAAAAAAGCATTCAAGAAAATAACTCGCATACAATATATGAAATGCAATTTTTTAAAATGTCTTCATTGCAAACTGATGTGATCAGTGTCCCTCTTAATTTGAACTTTTCAAAATCTCTCTCTCTCTCTCTCTCTCTCTCTCTCTCTCTCTCTCTCTCTCTCTCTCTCTCTCTCTCTCTCTCTCTCTGCTTCCGGGTCTGAAGCGAAGGTTTCAATCCTGCCTTCCTGGTACTGGATAGGATAATGGATTGTCTATAGCTACACTGATGAGTTGTAATATAACGAAACAGCTGTCTGTGGATGACACTATATATATATATATATATATATATATATATATATATATATATATATATATATATATATATATATATATATATATATATATATATATATATATATATATATATATATATACACGTCAGTCATTTTATCTTGAATGTTTATATCGTTCAAAATAACCTTTTGAAATATTAGTGAAACCCAAATTATCAGTGCCTGGGGCCCTCAAACGCTTTAATCCGTTCCTGGTTACTGTGCCTATAATATAAACTGATTTAATTTATTCCTCTTGAAAGTACAAATAAACTGGATACACACGCTAGAAGGCACCTATTAGAAGTGGAACATGAAACGGTTGAATGTAAAAGTCTAACATCTTCAAGACCGGACATCCTCAATTTCACTTTCAAAGTTCTTAGGGATTGAACGTTAAAATCCATCATCTTCTATTGCTGTATGTTCAAATGTAGTATCTAGCAGTGTGGATTTTTTCCAAATGAGCTTTTTTCCGTGTAGGCTTTCTTTGGTATGGGTATAAATTTTTTTTTATTTGCGCTCTCTTTTGTGGAGAATTTTCGTGAGGGCTTCTTTCACGTGAGCATCTCTCTGGCCACCATTCTACGTATGTATCATATGATTTATAAATTCCTGGCCGAAGGCTTAGAAGGTGAAAAGTTATTTCGGGTATGATCTGAGTCCCCCCCCCCCCCGCCTCAAGGTCAATTTGTGGTATCAAATCTTTCAAACCCATCTTGAAAATTGTTTTATAATTTGATTGGTTCAAGTTCGAGCCTGCGGAGAGTATGTTTAAGTTATGGTCATCACTTTCAATCATCTGCGTCACCATCAGTCTTTCAACGTCCGTCGTTGGACATAGACCTTCCCCAGGATT
The DNA here is from genome assembly GCA_963457665.1 of Thysanoteuthis rhombus. Classification (NCBI taxonomy): domain Eukaryota; kingdom Metazoa; phylum Mollusca; class Cephalopoda; order Oegopsida; family Thysanoteuthidae; genus Thysanoteuthis; species Thysanoteuthis major. The sequence continues at coordinate 40,260,924 of OY735213.1, forward strand.
TGCCACACTTCTATATCGTGGGCGTTGCGGAACAAGTACTTTCTGAATTTGTCTAGCTCGTCTCTCCATCTCGTCTCTAGCTCGTCTCTCTAATACTCTGCCGGCCTCAGTTGCGCATGTAATCTCTGGGGATCCATGTCGTGAGTCGCGATGTCCATCAGTTGTCTGCCATTCTTGCAACATGGCCAGCCCATTGCCATTTGAGATTTTTTTTGGATTCTTTGATGTCCCTGACTCCTGTTTTCTTCTGGATGTAATGTGCTGTCTTGTGGTCTCGAATATTTCCTCGTACAAATTTCCCCGATTCAATAAATGTGCAATATTCATTTCCCGAATCATTTTTGCATTAAAGTCCTTTTGCTTCTCAATACATTATATAAAATGAACAGTGTGATTTTCTTGCTTCTCTGTCTGTGAACATGGACTCCTCCACTTAAAAATCGATGAAAATATTTCCAACACATAATTTCAAATAATGGGCTCTACCGCAAAAACGAGTTTTTTTAGTTTCATTTCTAAAAAAAAAAACATCTAATAAAATTCAAATACAGGCAGTTCCCGCTTTTTGAAAGATCGCTTTATGCCACTTTTTTGATTTTACGGAAAAAGGCGGAAAGCGAAAAAGATGTTCTGCTTTTGTTCTGCGGGGAACCATTATTGAGGCAGCGCACCCCTGTTTCTTTCGCTTCTATATCCAAATCTCTTGTACTACCTACCGCCATGTCTTCCACTGACCTAGCCTGACATACCGTCCTAATCATTTTAGAGGTCTGCTGACGCTCATAGTAATAGTGTTTTCTTCTTCGTTTTACGCCATTTCGGCATGCGAAAAGCTTCGATAGGAACGAACTACTTTCGGATAGCAGGGGAACCAGTACTACCATGAATTCTTCTTCACAGGAATAAACAAGTAAACAAATAATACTAAGTTTTGATTAAATGAATGACAAACAATAAACCGGAATAGAGTGGCAACGTGTGACGTCATCAGCTGACTTCCGGTTCCAAACACAAGTTTTTATTACTGATTTTGCTTTGGGGAAATCTTATTACCTTCTTTTCCCGTCTTTTTTCTTGTTATTTCGACTACAATTTCGCACAGTTTGTCAGTATAGAGCAACTAGTTTATACTGTATAAGGAATGTTGGTAAGTTTTAGTCATTTCTTCGATTTTTCATTCATTATTTTTCCTTCAGAAACTTCGATCACTAGCATTAGAGACTCTCGCAGACTTTTGACGACAAAACTATATTTGTCGATAAAAATGCCCCAAATTAGTAACCTATCAATTTTGTTTTATAAGAAATCATTGTGTTGTTTTTAAGATGAAAGATTGTAGAAAATTTTCATCAAAAATATTTATATAAAACAATATAAACTGTGTTCTGTGTCTGAAAACCTAAGTTTACACCTATGAAAAAAAAAAATATCGTAAAGGTAGCACACCAACTCTTTAATCAATCAAAATATGAATATATGTTTTATCGTTTGATCACCATTCTTGCTTCCACATTACAGGTAACTTTGAATTTGTAATGAAGGAGTATGCTGGACGTCTACGTAAAAAGGAAACAAATTAAACGAAAAATTTCTGTATTCAGAAAACAAAACTCATTTTTTCTTGGCATTCTTATATAGCTAGGGAGACTCATCATCCCTTTTTTCCTTTCATCTGTCACTAAAAAGATTAAAATCTCACAAAATTTGGTGGTTAAACCACAAAATTGGAATCTCTACGGTGGAAGCAGGACAGAAATGATAACTGCACTAGACAAGTTCAAGGCTTAAACTACGTCTGCGTATTTGGAAACATTTATGGGAGATAGTTCCAGTACGTTAGCTGTAGATACTTTCTTATGCTCACAAGCAACCGCGGTTACTGTGGCTCTCTACTTACGATAGCATTCGATAAAAATTCCCATAAGAAAATCCTCTGATAAAAGCGATGCGTTGAAACTGCCAGAATAAAGCGTGTAACCGCTACCCGCTCTATCTATCCCGTCACGATGGCACATCACGTTTTAAAGGATGGAAAAAGAGAGACAGATTTGACTGATAGATGTTTGAATCATGTTTCAAGGAGAGGGGGAAAAGAGAGATGGGCTTGTCTGCTAGAAGAGATACAAGTCGAAGAGAGAGGAGAGAGAGAGAGAGAGAGAGAGAGAAGGAAAAAGAAACAGAGAAAGTTCGGAAGAATAAAGCTGACATTTAAATATTATATCCCTTCATTTTTTGTTTGTCGTTTTCATTTAACACTGATTTGTTTTAATTTTGTTGAACTTCTGTAAAGAAAAGCTTTAATAGTAACTTTTCACCTTTTCATTTGACAGATTTATAAGGAAGTTTAAAAACCAGTGTATATCTTTGTATAGTAATCCACACCAAATAAATAAAGTACAGCCAGTATTCGGATGAGTAGTAAACAGAATGACAGTTTGCGTACTTGTTATTTTTCCATTTGAAGAATTCGTGGAGGCATACTTCCTGAACCTCTAAACTGAGATCAGGGTCTAAAATTTCTGCTGAGGGGGGGACACCACTCTAATCCTACCATTGAAGCTAAGCAAAGCAGCGGAAAAGCGTTTATTTTTTTTCTTACTCAAGTGAAGTGAGGGAAGCAAGCAAAGCCTGTGTATAAACTTTGCCACATAATCTCCCACTCACTTACAGGTGCGCGTTCTCGTTGATCCCAGGGTATATTTTCATGCATAATTCTGGTGTCTGTTACACTTTTATGCACGCCTAAAATGCTGAGCCGATTCAGGCGAACCTTTGCAGGTATGTTTAATATGACCTTCCGAATGTCATAGGATACCAAAAAAAAAATGTATTTCCTCCATTTTTGTAAAATTGAATCAGCATATTTTTAAAGCATGTTGAAAAAGTAATCTGATTTTGGATTATATATTAATTATGAAGGTTAAAATAGGAATATCTCGTATTACTACGACGAATTTATATCTGCTCCTTTGTGTAATTCATTTTGTAAACTAACTGTGCGACACTTGGTGTATGTAGTCGACTGTATGAAACCATATTGAATTCCATGTCTTGCCAGAAGAATTTGCCTTGGCTAAATATGAATATCAGATCAGCTTCATGTCTGCTTCATTACAAGAAATCAATTAATATATATCTATGCTAATTCATTCTATTTTTAATGTATCAGTTGACACCCTATTCCCTCTAGTCATTTACTCATTCTAGATTGATATTTAGTAGAAGCCCCATGTGCTTCAATGATAGCCCGCTTTTGATTACAACAGCTGGAAACAATATTTTTACATTTAACAGAAGGTATTTCAAGCGGTATCCTTACTATAATTTGGGAATTCTGTGCGCGCGCATGTGTGTGTGTGTTTGTATGCGCGCATGCGCCGAGATGACTCGACAATTGGCCATTGTACGAAGTTAATAATCGCCAGATATGTTTGTCAGTGCACCGGACATTTCTGTGTCAAGTTTGAACTCATTTGGATCAACACATCTCGATATGTGCGGGGTTGCTCGGTTTACAATTTTTAAAAAAACCTGTACCGGAATGAACCCATATTTTGTGATCGTAAAAAGTGACGTTTTTATGACACAATGTGTATCTGTAATCATTTTGAAGTGATTTCGGAACAGAGCAGAGAGAGAGAGAGAGAGAAATTTGGTTTTCTTTCTGGCAAATTTTTCTATAGAACAAAAGTAAATTAAATCATAGTTAAATGACGTAACGGCATTTTAAAAATATCTTGTTTTGATTGTTATCACGATTAACGACGATATATGTGTTTTGATTATTACCATTAATGACATCATAAATAAATAAAGAACAGCATCTCATTATTTCAAGTTTAAACCTCCCGAAGAGTTTCATGAAACTCATAATTCTAATTTAGACAAATTCTGAGGTTCAGAGTAGCCAAGTGGTTAACGGCACAGAGAATAGAATTGGCAAGCCAAGTTAAAACTCCCACTGAGACAGTCCGTCAACACTTTTGACGAACACCCTTGGGTAAGATATGAATTCTTTACACCCTCAAGCTATGGATAAATCAGTGCAGGCCTCGGTGAAATACTTATACGCAGGGCCCAGACAGGGACAGCTGAAGTCTTAGCAAGCGTAAGGGAACTGAGTAACAACATAATCTGAGAATTGATGAGAAATGCACTGCCATTTTCAACAATTGCCCCAAATTTTCAAAAGGGTTAAAAACTAAGTTTTGACTTGGCTGGTCCAGTATACGAGATGAGTGGAATGAGTGATGCCACTAATGTGTTACTTCTACTTCACATCTTGCAAGCCAAGATAAACTTGTTAAAGAGGAAGCTCAGTTGGTGAGACATCAGCCTATCAATCAGTTGGTCATGATTTCTGATCACGATTAGGGGAAACATTGATTTTATCAATATATCCATTTATTTGAATGAAGTAATCCCTTCTGTATTTTTAACAAACCTTACGTAAGACTTGTCAATTTTGCTAAGTCGGTAAGAGACATGACTATCAATCCGTTGGCTATGATTTAAAATTATTGTAGGGGAATGTTTTGGCTATCCATATGCTGATGAGGATTGTTCTTGTTGTTATTGTTATGGTTGAAAAACAATCGATTCAATTCCACGTTTCGACTGAAGTTTTACACAAAATTGCCTCTTAATATATATTGTTCAAATGATAATTCACTTTTTTTTACTTACGTATTAGATTTATTACTTTCACAGATTTACTCAATTAAGCTTGGGTTTCATCACTTTTTTTCTTTTGGCTGGTGTGTATTAAAGTTCTCACTTGAAAGATTAACATTTTTAGTAACTGTAGAAGCAGCTGTATGTATGTGGTTACTCATGTTAATAGAATGTTCGCATGTCTTGATTTATGTGCCTCACCTTTAAATTTGCTTGTAAAAAAAGGTATATAAGTTTTACAGGTAAATAGATTTTTATTTTCAATTGCACCGAGGTCTCTATGAAAATATTCATAGTTCGTTTTTTTTTCAATTGAAAATGCCTTCAATCGCTGTTTTGATCTTTACTTTGAAAAATATACAATTACCTCCCCTTATGTCCAAATCTGAGAACCAAGAATTACTGAAACATTCACTCAACACCCGTGTATTCAATATTTTAAATATTTTGTATTACGCACATCAATCTGGGATTTTGCCTATGCATGTATTAAAACATTTATTTGATACAAGAAGATCTGAAACAAAATTGTTGAGAGAGAAAGAGAAAAAAAAAAACAAAACGAATGAGCAATCACTGACGCGCGAGAAAATCAAAGGGAAATAATTCAGAAAAAAACTTTAAAAGTTATGTCCCTTGGTATTCTCCAGTCAAGGTTTCCTTGAATAAAAATTCGCTATATATTAGATTACAAACTATCAATTATCAGATTAATTAATCAGTTAATGATATTAAGAACATAAACTATAATATGATGGATTACTTACTTAATGATAATACCATATATAATTATAAATGAATTAATCATTGTTTAAGGCTAAAAAGAAACACTCAATATAGAAAAAAGTGTAATTTTGAAAATTCTCCTCTGAGGTTTTTTTACTGGGGGTTCTATTAGCAATATAAGTTTATACTAAATTGGTCTCTTAGTTTATGTCCGGCAGCATTTGTGCTTGCTTTTTGAAAATTCTGACCTGATAGAAATCACTGCCCAACAAAAGGTAAGAGAAGCAACTCATTCATTGATAACTCCTATTCCCAATTTTTCAATTGATCACTCTCAACAAATTATTCTGTCAAAAGACGTTGATCACGTGTTTCTTTTGTGTGACTAACCAGACTTTTTTCTGTATAGTCCATATATGATGCATATTGACTAAAACTTCAATATCCAAATCACTAGTCTCGCAAACCTGGAAATAATCAAAGAACAGTGAACTAAGGATGCTAAGATATCCTTATTAGAAACAGTCAACCAAAACTGTCAATATAGGTTTCATCAGTTTTCAAGATGGTCAGGCTGCCGAGCTGGCTATTCATGTATGTATCAAGCACACAGGCCACACCAATAGATCTACATAGCTGAAAATTTACACATTTACTCATTATTATGTCTAGAAAAAAAAACATTGTTTTTGCATTTTTTTTAAATCCTTCCAAAATAGGTTTTTACTGGAAGAGTCATTTTGCTATGTAAGCTCACACTAAATTAATCACTTAGTTTGTGTCTGCTTGTTTTAGTGATCACTGCCCAATAAGAGGCTAGAAAAACAACTTGATTATTGTTCTAAAATGCCTCCAAATCAATTGATATCTTAAGAATGATTGTTTCAACAACATTAGACACATTAACCATCAATATTTTCATTTCAAGATGTAAAAAAAAAAAATTTCAATCTTTAGCAGTTAATTTTCAGTTTGTAATAAATGCAATATCTTGCATAAATGAATCACTACATCCTACACAAATTTCAGAAATGAAAATGATCTTAAACTATCTTAAAAAATAGATCTTTTATATAAAATCATCTTGAAAAATAGATTTTTTATTTAGAATTATCTTGAAAAATGTATCTTTTATATAAAGTTATCTTGAAAAATAGATTTTTTATCTAAAATTATCATTAAAAAATTGATTTTTTACCTAAAACTTTTGTTAGATAGATCTTTTATCTAGAATGATTGTTAAAAAAATAGATCTTTTGTTTAAAATTATGTAAAAAAGTACCAGTACAAGATTTACGCATTGCTGGACCCAAAACGACCATAGAAACTCAAACGGGCATTGTTTAGAAAGAAAGAAAAAAAATTTTTCAGAAGGTGCCCAGTGGTTTATTCAAAGAAATTTTCAAGGTTGTTGCTTCAAAAATGTGACCAGGAGTGCCAGAGACACACACTCACCCAGACAAGAAAAGAGAGAAGAATCTGTAGCATTTGGCTCGTTGGTCAGGTGGGCCATTTGAGGGGCAACGGTGATTTGATATGATGTATGGCTATTAAATAATAAGACTATTGCTCTAATTCATTTTAATGGAGAAAACTTACTTCTCAATTCTTTTCTCCATCAATATATTCTCCTTCTGCATTTACCCACCACTGCACTCATCTTCCTGAGATAAGAACAGAGCAGGAGATTCTCTTCCGTTAGTTATCTCAGAAGCTTTATCGGGTTTTTTTCTTCACATATGGAACAGTCTCAAAATGGTTTCTGCTGAGTACAGATTCAATTTTACTGAAAAGAAGAGTCACATGGTACAAGATCAGGTGAATAGGGAGCCTAGTCAAGTACCACAAAGGGTTTTCTCAGCCAAAAACTTCTTCACAGTGCGTGCTGACATGTTGTCTGCATGACGGGTGAAACAATATCTTTCTCACAGCGGAGACATTTTAAGCCTTTCTTGTAATGTTTCTAGAATCTGTTTATAATACAGTCGGTTTATTGTTGTTCCATCTGGAATTCAATTCACCATAATTACACCTTTAATGACAATGAAAACAATCAATATGGCTTTGAATCAGGATTTGCTTTGATATGATTTTTTATTTGTTTTGTCTAAGACTCATAAATGATGTTACAAATCTTGTCATTTTTTTTCACCAGAGAATTTGAGTTAACTTTAATCTAATTCAAAATAGCCCCACAAATTTGTTTCCAATTTTCTTTTTGATCAAGGTTCAAAACCTTAGAGACAACTTTAGCACAAACTTTTATCAAGTTCATATTTTTGTGCAAAGTTTTCTCAACAGTCTCTTTATCACCGGAGATCCTTTCTGACACTCAGCCATTGATAATTTTGAATGATTTGTTTGTTTTTTAGGACATCCCCACTGGTTCTTGACATGCATTAGCATTCACAATGTTCATCATCTTTGACATCCTCTTGACACACGTGTACATAATATGCCTTTATCCCCAGATATTTCAGTTAGCATATGAAAAGATTAGGTAACCATTTTGTTGTATATCATACAAAACTCCAAATTGATATGATGCTCAATTTTTGAACTGATTGTTTTTTATGACATGTTAGAGAGCAAACTGGAGATGCAGGTAGATTGAAACTTTCAGGGGTTGTTTATGCTTTTACCATTTATCAATGCACACCATACAATTCATGCATACACACTGAGATTCGATTTACATATGCCAAGTCTAATTATTTAATGGTAACATCTATAGCCATCTACTGTCACTTTTCCAGGGGTGGGTGGAGGTATTCAGAATATATCAACCCTGTTACTCAATAGACATTCCTCCAGCCATTTGTAGTGCACACAAGTATGACCCACTATATTATCTAAAAGTCAGATGGTATACTTGACTGTTGATGGGCACGTACGACCTAACCGTCATGAAATAATAATAGTTTTTTTATTTGGGAACATTTAGTTTCGGTTACATAAAACAATTGCTTCTGCATCATTATTTTTTTTTTTACTACAAGGTTCCAATTTTCAAACTCCCTCAGTGAGAAGATGCAAAGGGAAGGGGGACAAATGCGCCCTTTGCACCCCCCAGCAGATGACCATAGCAACACCTCGTATTGTCTTATACCAATCAACTCTGTTGTAAGAGACCATGATACACTCATAGCTATTACCATTTGTTTATTTCATTGATTTTTGTTAAATAATTCCTTTCCATTTTTCTCTAAACTTAAAGCACTAGTCATCATCATCATCATCATCATCATCAGTCTTTTACCGTCCGTCGTTGGACATAGACCTTCCCCAGGATTTGCCACACTTCTCTATCATGGGCGTCACGGAGCCAGTACTTCCTGAACTTGTCTAGCTCATCTCTCCATCTAATATTCTGCCGGCCTCGGTTGCGCATATGGTCTCGGGGAATCCATGTTGTGAGTCGTGATGTCCATCGATTGTCAGCCATTCTTGCAACATGGCCAGCCCATCGCCATTTGAGATTTTTTATGGATTCTATGATGTCTCTAACTCTTGTCTTTTCCCGGATGTGTTGTGCTGTTTTGTGGTCTCTCCATGTGAGGCCCAGCATTATTCTTTCATGTGCACGTTGCATGGTTCTCAGCTTACGGGTCTGTTTCTTGGTTAAGTTCCATGTTTCAGCTCCATAAGTGACTATTGGGAGGATGCATTGGTTATACACCCTTCTCTTTAGGATTAATGGGATCTTATTATTTTTGAAGGTTGAGCTAGCTCTGCCAAAGGCTTGCCATCCTAGTGTGATTCTTCGCTTGATTTCTTCTTCTTTCGAGGGTCTCATGGAGATTCGTAGTAGTGATAATCAAAGATTAATCTGTTCACAAGTTTCACAAGTGATTCAAAAATTTAAAAACTAAGAAAAAAAAATTCATATATTAGGTAACTATATCACTTTTTATTTCATGTCTTGATTATATATAAAATGGAACATTCAATATTGAGCAATGTTCATCATGCTAGTCTCACAAGCCATTGACAGTGAGTTGTTCTCCAGTATCTACTCTACAGATATGGCTTTCTGCTAAAGTTGACCTAATCTGTTATATATTTTAATTGTAGAAGTCAATTATTTCAGTAGTCCCTACATCAGGGGTTCTCATTCTTTTTCAGCTTACACATTCGTCTAGATTGGACGTGCCCAGAATACCTCTTGTGAATATACTGTATAATGTATACATACCATAAAATAGACAATAGGCATGTTGAATTTGTGAGCCATTCTTTCAATTTAATGGTGCATTTTTTACAAGTTGAATGAGCTCAGCTCTTTACAATAAGAAACTCTATTCTAGGCACAGTTCCAGGGAGACACACCCACGTTTCATTCACAGTTGACAGTCTTGTATGAAATTTGGTATGTACTTTGAGAAAAAAAAAAAAAAAAAAAAAGAAGGCCCATCAAGACCATGTGAGAAAGTTGAAAGTCATGGATATATGCGCAAAGCAGAGATGTTTGAATTTTACAGATTCTTTTAATTTACACAATGTTGCTAACTATATGTCACGTTTACGAGACATAAATCACTTTTAGTTTGTTGCGATTGCTTTGAAATTCTGTGTTTTTACAAACCTTGTCTAACCCTGTTATTTCCCTAACACACCCCCAGAGGCGCATATATCTCAGTTTGAGAACCACCGCCTTAGACCCTTCAGATTGATATTTTCATTTTTCCCCTTTCTATTTAGACATTTCTGAAAGTTCACGTCTAATCTTTGCCTTTTTACGTTATGCAAAATGCAAAAACCGAAATTAGGTTAGTTTTTAAAAGCTTATCTTTGTTGAAATTAAAATATTTCTTGAATAGCTTTCATAGTTCCCATGTCTAATTCAGAAAAGTTAAGCATGTGAAATTCCAGAGAAAATGTTTGAAATTCAAGTAACAACTGAAAGTGATAAAAAGTCCATTTCAGTATGATCTTTTTCATTACAAATGAATGTTGATATGGTTAAGAAGTTGATTGTTTTAAAACTTTTGTAAAATTCCCTCCTTTGAAACCTTTAGATTCCCACTTACTCAAATGGAAACTGCTAAAAGTTTGAAAGTAACTGTATCAGGGCCAGCTCAAGGTATTAGCAACATGGGCAGTCGCCCAGGGCCACAAGTTGTAGAGAGACAGAGTCTGAGATAGACAGACTTGTCAGTGATGTAAATAGATGCTCTCTTTGTCATAATAATTAATCTGTTATATTCATCAAATGATGATCTGAGACTCTGATACAATCTTAAAACTATTTTATTTCACCAGATTATTGTAATAAACTTTTTTAAACTTATGTTTTATAATAAGAAAATCAAAAATAAAGTAATTAAATAACATCATTCTTTGAAGGCTGCCCAAGTTCAGCTTGCTTAAAGCCGACCCTGAACTGCATTAAAATGATTAGACAACAATCCATTAGAAATATTACTTGAATGAAGATCTAAGGGACACAGTAAAAACAATTGAAAATACAATTATTTAGAGAGATTATCAGAACAATGTCCTCATCCTTGGAAGGAAAATGGGATATTTTAATCCTTAATTTTGATCTGCAAACTCATGAAATATATACAAATTGGATAATTTCCTTCACAAAGACTGGAATATTAGAACAGAACAATTATCTGAAGATCATCTGAAAATGCCCAAAACATTCATGACACTCAATTACAAAAAGAAAACAAAAACATTTTCATGATTAACAGTTTTATATAAACACACAAAATATATTCAAATATTAAGTTGAAACAAAATAAATGGCCGTTTTTTGCATTGCAGTTTTATTTGTTCTTGCACCATTCCCTTCTGTTAATGTGTACATCTATGGTTTATTTTAAATCTCTGTGTCTCTTCTTTTGAATTTTTTGATTACTTATACTTTTTTTTTTTTTTTTTAAAGAATATTAAATCAAAGATGAATAAACGTGATTTTCATGTCATTATGCTCCATTGTACAGCTGAGGCCAACTTCAACATAAAAGTGTTCAGAGGCTGAACTCAGCTTTAGACCTGACTGTGCATTGTTAGTTCTAAGAATTTGCTTACAGCGATTTGAATCTTCAAGATAAGCAGGGTCATAGTCACAAGTTATCACTCAACAATGAAGAATTGAAGGCAGCCATGAAGGCTTATCCATCCACAAAACAAAAAACACACAGGAGTTGGAAGCAAAGCTGGTGGTAGCCCATACAAGAATTGGAAGACATTTGCTTATTCATTTTAAAAATGAAATTTTATCAACTCCCATGACCTATGTTTTATCATGATGGAACAAATTCACTGTCAGATCATTGGCAACATTGTGATGATTCTAATGATGCTTACTTTGACTAATAAAGTTGTGCTTAAGCCGGGTTATCTCTAATGCCATGCAAAAGTTTGTGTACCCAACTATCTATCCGAGCATCATAGCTAAACAGAAAGTCTCATGGCCCTGATCTTTTGAATAGATATTGACTTAACCTTGGGATGATTCATGGAATTTTTCTTTTTTTTAAATAGTCTAACAGTATCAAGTTTTCAGACAGGGGATTCGATTTACAATGCAAGCATTATGCTAAATCGAACACTTGTTTGTGTCCAGTAGCTATGACAGAGTTGTGACAGCGAAAGCGATTGTAATTGTTCCGAGAAAATGTTTTTGAAAAAAAAATTTGTATGAGAAAGATAGAGAGAGAATGTTCATGAGTGAGAGTGAAAGAGAGTGAGATTGAAAGAGAGTGAGAGAGAAAGAGAGTGAAAGAGAGTGAGAGAAAGTGATAGAGATAGTGAGAGAGAAGAGAGAGAGTGAGAGAGAGAGTGAAAGAGAGAGAGAGAATGTTTCTATATATGAGAGAGAAATAATGTTTATATGTATGAAAGGTATGAACGTATGGGAACTCTTTCAGGATGTTTCAAGGATGGCAAAATCTTGATTTGCCCGAAAAATTTAAATGGATTTGTGCGAAATTGTACACTATTTTGGGATGACGAGAGAGAGAGAGAATGTTTATATATATAGAGGAGAAGAAGGTAATCTTGCTTAGAATCAAAAGTAAAGAGAACTTTTTTTTTTCTTTTGAGGGTCGAAATTGAAGAGGATATTTTCTTTTCCTTTTAGGGGTCTGTATTAGGGGTAGATCCTTTTAGGTGTCAAAATCAGGGGGACTTTTTTCCTCTTTTAGAAGTCAAATTCAAGGGGGAATGAAAACTTTCCTTCCCATATAGATGACAAAATTGAGGGAAAGATTTTCCTCCTTCTAGGTGTTGAAATTGGGAGGAAATTTTTTTCCCCCTTTCAAGGATCAAAATGAGGGGAGCAGAACATTTTGTTCCCTTTCAGAGGTCAAAATCAAGGGGCGAACTTTGTTTTCCCCTTTCATGAAATCTCTATAAAATATTATTTGTTTTTCTATATTACCCCTGCCAGTGACGTTTTAAAGTTTGGGATTCAAAATGGCCTTTTATTTTGTTCCGAACTGATAAAATAAATTGATGATTTCAACTTCAGTGGTAAAATATTTTGATCAATCTCTGCACATGGTACACTATCTTTTTCTTTTTTTTGTTTGCTGTCACCCGACTAAAAACAGAATTCGATGATGAGCAGTTTTTTTTCTCTTCTGTTTCTTTTGCTTCAACCATTTTAGGAGGATCTGAAATATAATCGAGAAGATAATATTAGCAGTGGATTTGGGCAGAATTTCAGACAACTGTATAGAACAATCGTAGCCATCAAAGATGGCGAAGGATTCTTTCCTTTTTTTTGTATGCGTGTATGTTTGTGTGTTTGTTTACGTGGTCTTGCATTCGAGCACCTCAGGCAATACTAATTTGTTTACAAATTCGAAAAATGGCATCAGTATTTCACTAGACTGCTTCTAAAAACTTTTTTTTTTTCTTTTTGGGGAAAAAAAACTTTTCCAACATTTTTGGGGCCTTGTTTTGTTTGTTTGTTTTTACCAGTGCTCTTGACCATACCATTTTGTGTAGACACTTGAAAATTGATGTCAGTACTCCATTTGACCCCCTTCTAAAAAAACGTTTCTGGAAAAAAAGCTTTTTGACCTCTTGGGAGTTTTATTCTGATGGGTTTATTAATAGCATCTAAGATCTTTAGAATCTAGATGTTTTCATACTCTATTTTAGATGTTTTCCAGTGGAAAACACCAGCAAATGTCATAAATAGGATTCATTCTGACCAGGTTTATTCTTCGATGGAATTTTCTTATATGACTTCAGATTTGGACATACCAGTTGTTTAATTATGATGATGAGTTTGTTTCATCTCTGTATTTATGGCTTTCTATGCAAGCAAATGTATAAATTCTAAAACATGGTTACATTTGATATTTCTCTGTAATGTATTTATTTTATTTCACAAGAAAATGAGTGGAAATGAAACAAGCCTGGCTGTACTAGGGTTGAACTTCTTTGCTTCATTAAAATCTGAAAGCTAAACAAAATGGAATTCATTTCTCCACACAATATTATTCCAGAACCATGCGTCCCATTTCAACCGTTTTATTAGTTATTCCTGCAAATGGAATTTGCAAACTTTAGCAAAACAAGTTGACCTGAGTCGGGACTTTAAAAGTGGGAGTGAATCGTCATCAATTTTTGTATATGTCACTGTTATTCATGCATGATGTCACTGATTTTTGGTCTGGTCATCATCATCATTCGTTATTCTAACCACATACAAAAATTAAATTCAAAACTCAATGTTGAATTTAAATCAATTGAATTTAGATTAGTTACACAGCAAAATTATATCTCTTGGAAAACTCCCGAAAAGAATAGGCTTATAAATTTTAATATTTTAAGAAAATAACTTCTACTTTTTCTTTTTTATCACTACCACTACCCTCAACAGATCAGTTTAATCACTGTTGCTGGGTTTAGGTTATCCATATGTTCTGATATTTGTATGTATTCAGACTTTGCCCAGCCCTATCCATTCATAATAGACACTTGAAATTTTGCGAACACACACACACATACACTGCCCTCATTGAGCAGGGAAAATGTTTTTCTTGGTTTGAAAAAAAAATCACCCCGTAAATGAGCTTTTATGAGCAGGTGTCAATTCACAATGAAAGTTTAGACCAAATTAGTCCCCCAGTTTGTGCCCAGTAGCATTCGTGTTTGTTTTTTGAAAAGTCATACTTTTTAGTGATCAAAGGCAAGAAAAGTAACTTATTCATTGATCACCCCTTTTTATAATGTTTTGATTGATCAGGTAAATAAAAGCGCATATGGATGGCAATGATTCATAATTTCCCTTGGAATTCTAGTTCTATCATTTATTTTCATTTATGCATTCATTTTCAATTGTTTTATCCACTTCTTCATAGGATTATTACATTTTTTACATTTTATTGTATTCTTATATCTGAATGTGTTTCATTTCTTATACGATAGAGATGAAAGATTGTAAGTATATTTTCCCCTTTTGATACATTTACATATAGCATATTGTATTGAGAAATGGATATATACGATCTGACAGAATAATCATAAATTGTGTTATATCATACAGAAACTCTTATTTGAAATGATCTCCCGTCATTAAATGGTTAATGTGTCACTTAGCCAACACAACATAAATAGGATACTATTCTGTGTCTCTGTTTTTTCCTAAATCCTTCAATTCTTATGAAAAAAGATGAAAACCATACCTGGCAAATAAAATCTCTCTGGCCCCTTGCTTGATCACTGAAGCCACTCTATCAATGTCCTCTGACAATAATGTACTGTTGACTGCGATTTTGATACTGCGGAATATAGATATATCAGAAAAAAAATGACAGAATGAGAGTCCTTCACATACAATCTAGAAATATCATCTCACATTACATGAATAGAAATTACTTTAATAATCTTTATTTCTTTTGGTTCTTGCCTGAATTTTTCCAGATGCATTGTTTCAATCATTGTATATCATTTAGTTGGACTATTTTTCCTCATCTATTTTTTTCATTCTTTTTCTCAGCATTTTGGCTGAGTACCCTATGGATCTCTTTCAGGGTTCTTGAGCACAATTTTTTCATTTGATTTCTGTACAATACAGTTAAATATGGATACTCTGTCCCAGATTATCTGCTTCTTACTCACAATAAGTTGAGAAATGAAACGAATTCATCTCAACTATTCCACTGATTCCAAAAAAAAGGAACTTTCAATCAAAACTTCTAGAGTTTAAACTGCAAAAAGGTAAGATGAAAAATTAGATTTTTGAATAAGTCCGCATGATACTTTCTGGGTGAATTTCTGAGATGAGAAATTATCATTATTACACACAGATTTATTCAAACTAATGTTCTCATCTTGGTTGTTATAGTCATAACATTTCAGTTGTTGTACCTTCTGGCCTTCTTCAGGTGCCGGTTATATTCAGAATTTCAAACTGAGCCCTTTATTCAATCAACAGTGTTCAAAATCCCAAGAATGTTACCAAATACAACAATTCAAATTAATCAGTATATAAGAAGTCCACATGATTTACTGATTTCTGACTTATTGTGTCAGATCCAGTGGGATTCAAAATAAAGTAAATCTGCACTTGAATGGAACAGGCAAATAATAGAATGATTAAATCTTATCAAAATTTCTTATTAAGAATAAACTGGCTGTCCTATACTGACAAAATGAGCAAAATTGCAATAGAACTAACAAAAAAAAAAAAACAACGAAAAAGTTGGGTAGTGATGTAAGATTTTGCTACTCTATCATTGAATAACAGAAATCAAACGATACATTGGCACAACACGATCTTCCAACCTTATATCTCCTCTGTATTTGCCCTAGTGCTGAACTAAGCAAAGTTAGAAAATAACTATAAGGTCATGTGTTAGTAAAACTTCTGCTGGAAGGTCTTACCTTGGTTCTGGAAGAATGTGTTCTAAATTATCAAGATAATTAGCCATGGTTAAAGCAATTCCTTCATTTTGTGCCTGCAAACAACAGAGAAAAAGAGAAAACAATTAGAATGAAATTCATCTCCTTAAAATTATAGCAAATATCCAGATATTGGAAATTTGTAAGTAGTCTTTATTTTAACTTGCAAGTTTTCAGTTCATGGTTGGATTTTAGAATGGCATCCAATAGATGTTGGATGCTGAGACTTCTTTATCAGCAACATTACGGATTCAAGCTTGGAAAATTGGAAATTCATACAGTTGAATTACAAAAATCAAAATTAGAAACCACAAATGTCAACACCAATATAGCTTTCTTCAGTTTTCAAGTTGGTCTGGCTGGCCGACTGATCATGTATGTATAAATGTATGTATCACATATGTAGGCTGTACTAGTGAAGCTAGAGGGCTGAAAATTTAAACACTTATTCTTCATTATGTCTACATAAAACATTAGGCTTTTAGGGTGGGGTTCGGTTTTCACTGTAAGTTTATGCTACATAGCAAATAGTGTCCCACACTATAAACCTACTTAGGGGGAAATTTTCAAAAAACAAAACAATGTTCTTTCTAGACATAATAAGGACCAAATATTTAAATTTTTAGTCCACAGGCTTGCATGTGTAATACATGCACAGATAGCTAGAACCACTTAAAAACTGAAGGAAACTATGCTGACAGCTATGGTGACTGCTTGGTTGACAGTTTCTAAATATGATAATATAAACAGAATTTTCTGATAAACATCAAATCAAACATTTATCCAAGCGAATACAAAGTCAATATAATTAACATGGGAGACAAAAAGAGGCTGAACCACTAATAATGG
Organism: Thysanoteuthis rhombus; assembly: GCA_963457665.1. Taxonomy (NCBI): domain Eukaryota; kingdom Metazoa; phylum Mollusca; class Cephalopoda; order Oegopsida; family Thysanoteuthidae; genus Thysanoteuthis; species Thysanoteuthis major. Next base: position 40,278,048 of record OY735213.1, read on the forward strand.
TGAGCCCCAGAGAGATGATTTTTAAAATCAACTAAATACATACAAAGTCCACAATTTTCAATAACATGTCATAATCTTCTTGTCTATCACCACTCGATTCAGCAAGGCGCAAATGTTTTACAGGAGATACAGCCAGACCACCCAACTCCAAGCCTTCAATTCTGAAATTGAGCAAATAAGAAAAGTAAGAATATGGATTACTATCAAAAATATTATTTTTCATTGTCCATTAATCTTTCGAACGATTTGCTTTTTATGTCTGTATACATATACTTAGACAACCAATACAGATTTTTCATTCTTATATCTTTTGGCAACTTCTTAATTCATTTCCAAATGAATTTAAGAATTTGAAATATGTTTTTTAAGAATTTTCTAGATTTTATTTTCATAGTTTTTAAAGTATTTAATATATTCTATTTATGACATGAAATATTCAGTTTTTGTTTTCAGAACTTTTTGTCTACTTACTCAGTAAGTTTTTCATGACACTCTGCACAAGCACTCTGGCATTTATCAACTAGGCCTAGAAAAGAATTAAAGCAAATTAGAATGATTTTAAAATAAAACATTACAATAGAAAATGGCAGATAAATAGAAAAATTTTGGAGCTGATTACATGGATTCAAATTTCCTCATTTTTTTTTTGTACATCTGAACAAATATGATATACATACAACCTTTAGTTCTTTTGTCACGAAATGTTATATGTGGAAGGTTGTAATGGACTAGTCTCCACAAGATTGGACACCGCTTATCTTCAGTGAATGTATCTGGACCAAATTGATACTGAAACAATAACTTCTAGTTACTTGAAACATAACTCCTGTCTTCCACTATGTGTCACTCACAATGAGTTCTACTCAACTCTCCAAATCCAGCCAGACTTCATTCAACTGCCAACCATTTATACAACTTGACCTCCTTCTGAACAGAAGTGCCTGGAGGTAAGATCATTGTAGCGATGAGAGTAGACATCATTCAACTAACCATCATTTTATCCTTTTTTTTGGCAGTGAGGTTCACTTCCTAAGATTTAGTCTTGGTATATTTTCTTTTTGACTCTCTTGGATGTGAAACTAGGTTTTGTATTTTAGGTGTTGGTTTAGGTAAATGGAAAATGTCGCACAAGAGATCTAATGGAAAAACTGTTTGCTTTGTGATTCAACCTTAACCATTCTCGGATTAATTTGGTTGATGCATCTTTAGTTCAGGTGGTGTCCTATTTTTATTATATATGTCACCTTTCCATGCTTTTTATATACCTCTGCTATCAGCCATTTTTGTCTTTCTGGTCTGTAATTTGTTATGTATACCCTGTCTCTTTTTTTTAAAAATCAAACTGCTGCCTTCATTTTTCAATACCAGAATCATTTTGAGTATCAAGTACAATTCTATCAAATATAGTCCTAATTTTCCCATCGAACACCACCTCCATGGATAATTCTCCAGTCAGTGCATAAGGATTCAGGGTTATTCAATATGAAACTAGGAGTAAATGAAGTATTTTTTAATCAATTTCTTCCTCCTAACATTTACTTAATGATCTTTTCAATGTGTCCACAAATCTTCCAGCATGGCCATTTGACTGAGGGTGGTAGGTCAGAGTTTCTATATGTTTAATGGTTTGGTATTTATAGAAATTTTCAAATTCAGTTGAGATAAATTGAGCACCTTTGTTGGACATGATTGTCTCAGGGATTACCAAATCTGACAAACAATTCATACACAAAAAATATCGTACAAGATGTCATTGCTTTTTAGTCACAAAAATTTCAGTCCGTTACATATAGGAATCTATTACTACTAAATAGTACCTGTTATTTATTGACTCCACATAATCCAGATGTATTCTTAACCATGAATTCCTTGTTTTGGGCTTTTTGTAAATAGGACTTATTTTTAGTAGCTTGCTGCCATTACTTCCGTCTTCAGCTATAAATGGCCAAAATACACATCCAAACATTTGCGATTTCTTACAGGATATCGCTGAGTCGGTGGAGTGAAAATGTTTGAGAATTCGCCAACTTAGTACAGTTGGTATTACAACACGTTTCGCATGCATTAAATAGTTCTCAAAGATGGAAGGAGATTCTTATCTTAGAAAATACAGCAATATTAGGGTTATGAGGTGATATTTTAGCTTTGCAAATAACACAATTTGACCTTCACAAATGATAAATACTTATGATATAATATTGAGTTGTATTTATCTGTCAATCCAAATTTGAATACAAATAGCCATGTTGTTAGATAGAAATGGAATGTGATGTCTGTTGACTTACTTGTATCTTGCTCTAAAAGATTTATGGCTTGGATAGATGTGGCAACACACAGTGGTGGTTGGGAAGCTGAAAAGGCATAACCAAGGCTGCCCATCCTCTGCAAATATTACAACAGACAAGTCCAATACAAAATAAATACTTTAAAAACCAGTTAAATACACAACCTCTTGATAACTGAAAACAAAAGAAATATATGTACCAGTGTATATATATATATATATATATATGTAACAATTATCTCAAACTATCTTAGAATTAAAGATCTTTTATCTGAAATCATCTTTAGGAAAAAAAAATAGATCTTTTATTTAAAATTATCGAAAAAAATATCCAGGAGTGCTCAGAGACATACACAAGGATGGACAAACAACAAAAGAGGGAAGAATATGTAACCCACTGACTGGTAGATCAGGCGGGTCATTTGTGGGCCTATGGTGATTTAATAACTATTGGTGATAAGACATTACTACCAAAAATCAACTAGTACATAAAGCGTATAATTTCGGTAATTTTTGTCAAGCAGGATAACTATCAAGTGCTAACTATAGAGTAATCTCCCATACTTATTTTTTCTTCTTTTGTTTACAATTGTTTTTTCGACAATGCACGAAAAAAATCCATGATTATTCTTGTTGAACCTGAACAAGAAAATACTGAGCAACGTAATGTTTTTGATACTTTCAAGTAGAATGCAATTGAGATTTTATTCAAACATGGCCATCATTTTTTGACAGCATGAGTAGATTAGTAATTAATGATAGTGAGGAATGATCTGAAGACTTCCTCCTTGATGACTCCTTTCCAGAAATATGGAATGGTATCATTCCTGTTCAACCCTACATCTTATAGAGATGATTTAACAATCTCAAAGTAAATACAAGATTAGAGATTTCACATCGGAGAATGTAGGTCTTGGAATAGGTGGATGACACCAAAATCTTAATACTTAGAACATGGACATTGTTCTCCAGATGAATATCATATTACTAGTCAATACCTGGGAATTTCACGTATTTCAATTTCTACGGAACGATTTTTTTTTCTTTTCTTTCAGTTGAAGAGTCCATAGTTTCAGATGATGGGTAAGAGATATTTTTACCAGAAAATTTTTTCCCCCTGAGTGAAAGAGTCCAGTGTTAGCTCATGAGGGAACGCACTTAGAAGTAGGGGGACAATATTCAGAAAAAAAACCACAAAGACTAAACGATGTAGCTCGATGCTTGCATGCGGAGATAATGAGGGATCTTATCTCCCTACAAGGGCAAACTTTATTTGCTTTAGACTGCTGAGGATTGAAACCACTAGCAACAGCCATTGAGATTAGCTAACTGATCATTGCTCTGTAAATTTAGTCTTGATCCATTCTTTTTTTTTTTCCCTACCATTTAATAACTTAGCATCATGGTTGGAAAATCCTATATAGATTGAACATGGCAAACAGGTTTAGCTTGCTGATCATTGCTATACAATGTGCATCCTGATTCAATTTTTTTTTCATCTAATCCACCCGTTAATCCAAACGGAAAAAATTCACAGATATACCTAGATTGAGATGTTTACATCTTTTTTCTTTTTTTTTTTTCTTTTCAAACAAAAAAATACTAGGAAGAGTGCATAGTTTGAATCAGTGTGAAAAAAAAGCATCGCGTGAAGAAGAGTTGGGTGCTACAGACAGCGAACCGAGATAATCACAATTTTCATTATTAGAGAAGATCAAGGAAATTGCATTAATTAGAGAGGCAAATCATGAAAATTCTCACAAAATTATTGGTAATTCTTTAATGGTCTCATCTACTCCGACCTTTAGTCATGGAAGAAGTTTTAGTTTAATGGTTCCATTCTAGTCAATATGGTCCATCTCTGTCAAGGTTGATAATGGAGGTGACAGCTCTTTGTCGTTACTGCATGGACAGGTGTTGTAGTTATAACAGTGTGTTTGTTCAAGTCCTTCCTCATCTGCTCTTTCCTCTTTCCACCATTATGGCATGTCAGTGACATGATACATTCGCAAAAATATAAAAATATAAAGCACTAAGAGGGTGTGCAGGGAAAACTGGATTCATGCCTTCCCCAATGGTATTAATATAAAGTGAACACAAATAGCTTCTGCCAGAATTCAAAGTGATTGTAAATTCTTTCTTCCAAGCCCCCCCCCCAAATTGTCTTTAATATACATTGGTAAATAAATATGCCAAAGTATAAATCAGTAATTTAATATCCAATGTCTGATGGGTTTATTTCATAAAGTGCTCTATACATTCAACATTTAGTTAAAGTAGAGCTTTAAATATGATGGAATGATAGAGTCGCTACACAAACACGTTTATATTTCTGCCCTTTTGGGCTTCTTCAGGCAAATAATTTGATTTATTTGGATCTATATCCAGGACATTATTGGAACAAGGAAAACTCTGCCTCATTTTATCTATATTTCTTTTTCCTTTTTTCTTGTTTACTTGTTGATCTCTCTGTTGGTGATTTGAAAAAATTTTTTTTTGAAACTCTATGTGAAATGATCTCCTGTTATTACAAGGAGAATGTGTCACTTGGCCTAGACAGTGTAAATAGAATGAACAATTAAAGAAAATGGGGCTGCCGCATTAATCAAACTTGCAACCAATCAGGTAGCTGCTTCATTGTAGCGTCGCTCATACCATTGGGCAAAACGGCCCAGCACATAACAGGGGGTCATTTCAAATACAGTTTATAATTATATAATGCATTCATAATCATTATCTCAAATCATATATCCATTTCTTGATACATATATGTACATATATATACATATACATATATATGTAAACAAACACATAAGTATATATATATATATATATATATACATATATATATATATACATACACATATATATGTAAACAAACACATAAGTATATATATATATATATATATATATATATATATATACATATATATATATATATACACATATACATACATATACATATATATATACACACACATCCATGTATATAGACACATACATACACATATATATATATATATATACACACACACACATATATATATATATACACACACATATATATACACATATACATACATATACATATACATATATATATACACACACATCCATGTATATAGACACATACATACACATATATATATATATACACACACACACACATATATATATATATATATATATACACACACACACACACATATATATATATATATATACACACACACACACATATATATATATATATACACACACACACACATATATATATATATATACACACACACACACATATATATATATATACACACACACACACACATATATATATATATATATATATATATATATACATTCATCTTTCATTGAAAATGACAGACAAGGAGCATATTTTTAATCTTTTAGTAATTTTTTGTTGTTTTCATACAAGTGAACTGATCTTTGGTTTCAATGAATATAGACATATTCCAAAAGAAAAAATACTTTTGGCATCACAACCAGCCAAAATATCATTTTCAATATCAGACTAGAGTTGAACTTTTCATTATCATCACAGAGTTGTATTTTGTTTGAGGATATTCTTCCTATTAAACTTGCCGATCGCAGTGTGCTTTCTGAGGAATGATCTTTTCTTTTTGCTACGAGTTTCTCAGTGACGTCATTTGGCAGTGTATGGGATTTAGAGAATTTCTCTTCTCATTTTGAGGAGTTTTTCAATTATCAAATGTATTCAAGTGATTAATCAGTCAATTAAATAGTTGATTAATGAAAGAGGTATCAAAGGAAATATGCTGCCAATGTACACATTGTATATACATACACATACATACATGTATATGTATATAAATTATTATTGAAACTCTATCTGAAATTAACTCTCATTGTTACACAAAGAATGAGTCACTCAGACTAAACAGCATAAATAGAATAAACAATCAACTAGAATGGGGGTGCTGTAACACATTCATAAATATACATACATATATAATACATATAATACATTGATATAGATATGTATACACATATATGATTATTGGATGGATAGGTAATATCTGACATAATGGAGAAATTTTTATGAACTATGAGGAAAACACTGATTGGATGAATAGGTATTTATTCACACACATTTTGTAAGGAGTGACCCCACATTATCAGCGAGACCATCTCACTGATGATGTGAGGTCACTCCCTATGAAACGTCAGTGAAGAAATACCTATTCACCCAATTAGGTGTTTTCCCTATAGTCTATAAAAATTTTAGTATGTATGCATATATACGTGTACGTGTATGCATATGACTTTCTAGCATTTTGATATTTATGTGGGCTTTGCAATACTGAACATGATTACCATTTTACTGAAAAATTTTCCGTTTGTGTTAACAAATTTAAAGTTATACAACTCTTTTTTATCAATTCTGAGTAAAGTAAGAATAAACTGAAAATGTTATCGGAATCATGAACAAAGCAGTGTGGGAAAATAAATTCCTGGATCCGCTCCAAATTCAACCACTTTTTCATTAACCCACCATCTACCCTTTGCCAAAATATCATTGAAATTTATTGGGGACTTTTGAAGATATTTTGCAGACAAACAGACTGACCGAGACATGAGCGAATACATATACCTCCTCCAACTTCATCGGCAGAGGTAAATGATACAACTGATTGAGTTTCAATTGGAAGAACTTGCTTAAAAATCTCACCTGATGCCACAATAACCAACTTTTCCCCATGGAGATACCACCAACACTTGCAAAAGAATTCTCCAGTGATGCAGACATAACATCGATAGCATCCAGCTGGTAAATCAGAAGATGCAGACATCATTTTTTTTATAAATCCATTGAAAAAGTTTTTCCTGCATAAATTTGTCAAAAGAGTTAATCATTTATATTTTTCCGAAAACTTTCATTCAATAGAATTATGAAAAAAAAAAAAAAAATCAGTTCATCTTAGATAAAATCTATCTTAACTCTCAAAGTCATACACCACTGGAAACCGCTCCTAGCAACTCCTGAGCTCTTCTGTAGTTGAAACCATGTTTGTTACTCTCATTATGAGAAAAACAAAAGAAAAATCAAAAACTCTGCCTAAAGTTGGAAGGAAAGCAACTTTGATTCGTAGTTATTCCCTTTGTAAACAACATCTGCATTTGTTTGTATGAAATTAAGAGTTGAAGATTTTTCATGTCACTTTGATACCAATATTTTTTAAATAGGTTATTCCAAAAACAAGACTCCAAAATATTTTTTCTCTTTCTTTAATCTTTAAAAAGGATAAAACTACAGCCTTTCTCGCAAGATACCAAGTGAACTCATTTCTGCGCCTTTGTTTGCAATTTGTTACCATAATGCAGCAGAAATGAAATGACGCATCATAGTGCAATTTTTGTTAGCACAACACCATGTCCAACTTGAAGAGTATAACAATTGCAAGTCCAGTCAAGACCCTAGCTCCTGAGTAATGTATGAACAAAAGAAAAGAAAGAGTCTGGTCAAAGGAATTAACCCCAGGTTTATTAACTGCTAATTACAGAGTTGTTGCTAGGAGTTTTCTCAAAAGGAAAATAAGAATAATTAGCAGGGAAAAATTCTTGACCTGTTTGCGCTCTTCTCCGTCAGCAATAGCTGCATACCAGTGATGATACTTTAATAATAACTATAACAATAATAAAGCTTAGTAATAATTAACATTTGCAAATAATCATCGTCTAAATTTTACAAATAGAAAGTGACTTCACATTGAGCAAAGGCCATCAAAGGTTCAAGTATTCATAATTGGCCAAACATTTTTACAATTAGTGCATTATGGTTTAGTAGCAATTATTTTAAAAAGATGACTCTAATTCAAGGTATATTTCAGGTACTAATTTAAAAACATCCAGAATTTCTTATTCATAATCTAAGAAATATCTTTCAAATGCTTGTTAGTCTTTAAAGACATGTTTTGTTTAATATATCTTATTCAAAGCATGCTAAATTCTAAAATTGCATCATGTATGGTTGAGTAATTTCTTGCACAATACCAAGAACAGAAAAAAAATTTACTTACAGTTAGTCCAAAATGTTCGGTCAGTCCTCTGCCATTTTTTCCAAGGACTCCTAAACTGATACTTTCATCAAGGATTACTCGAACTTTGTACTTATTACGCAGCTTCACAATCTCAGGCAGTGGACATATGTCACCAGAATTTGCATAGACTGCCTCGACAGTTATGTATTTCCGAGTGCATTTTGCTTTCTTTGGGTTCTGACAAAAGCAAAATAGAAGCAAAAGTTTTATTTTCATTTAAGAGAAATAATAACATGTATAATACAACATAGATTTCATTGTTTGAACCAATGCAGCATATACACAACCATGAGCATATGGGAACTCTTTGGTTAAGGAAGGCAAAAGCTTGATCTAAAATAAATTAACAGTTTTGCCTGGATTATGCTAATTTGCCCTAGGTTTGGCTCCGTTTTTTTTTCTACACTTCTCACTCATGTGCCTATGTACACAACCAATTTAATAAAGATAATCTCTAATACTATGCAAAAGTATTTAAATTATGTTTCTTTCTGTCTGTCTCCCTGCTGAAGTATGACAGTCCAAAAGAGAGAACTCTGATCTTTTTGCATGGATATCAACTTAACCTTGAAATTAAACATAGACTACTTTTTTTTTTCAAATTCCAACACTATCAAGTTTTTAGTAATGAGTTTGATTTACATTGCAAGTATCATGCTAAAGTAAACACGTATTTTATATACAGTGGCTATGAGAAAGTCGTGTTGTAAAAAGCCCTTGTAAATGTTCAAAAGTGTTTTGTTGTATGAAAGAGAGAAGGGAATGTTTATATCTATGATAGATAGAGAGAATAGTTCTATATACAAAAGAAAACATTTATATACATGAGAGAAAGAGAATGTGTGGTGAAGGAACAGATAATCTCACAAAGCGGGGAAATGGTTTTTTACTCAAAAGTGAGGCCTTGCAACAAAGGTTTCATGGGAAAGAGTGAGAATGTTTATATTAATGTATGAGAGATTAAACGTTTCTATATGCATGAGAGGGAGAATGGTTATATGAGCAGCAGAGTCAAAGGAAATATCACTAACAGTCAAAATTGAGAGAAACCTTTTTTTCAGAGGTCATTTTTTTCTTATTGCTAGTTCAAAGTTGAGAGGCAACTTTTCTTTCCCTTTTAGGGATCAAAATTAGTGGGAGGGTAATTTTTTCCACTCAAATTGATGGGGGCTTTTAAGGTGTCAATTTCAGGGGGGGTGCACTTCAAAAACAAGACAATCCTAATAATCCTAAAAAGAAGAGCATGCAACCAATGAATCCTCCTGATGGTCACCTATGGAGCTGAAACATGGAACCTAACCAAGAGACAGACCTGCAAACTGAGAAGGATGTAACACGCACATAAGAGATCACAAGACAGCAAAATACATCAGGAAGAAAACAGGAATCCAAAATATCATAGAATCCATTAGAAAACTTAAACTGCAAGAATGGCAGACAACCGATGGACATCACAACTTACAACATGGATCCCCAGAGATCACATGCAAAACCAAGGCCAGCAGAATACAAGATGGAAAGATGAACTAAACCAATTCAGAAAATACTGGCCCCGCATCACTCATGATAGAGAAATGTGGCAGATCCTAAGGAAGGTCTATGTCCAACGACGGACATTAAAAGACTGATGATGATTATGACAAAATTTTCATCAATTGTTGTCTTATATTTATAGATGAAATATTTTCATTATTCTAAACATTATTCAGACAATCATTTTTATTATAACACTTCAGCCAATACATATTCTTCAGCCTTCTTCAGGTAACTAGGTTATATCTGGTGATCAACAGAAATTACTAGGGATTTTTTCTTCCATTTTCATCTTCTCAATAAAAACACCATGGCTTCTGTGTGTGTGTAGGTGTGCAGATGTGTGAATGAGTGTACGTGTGTGTGTGGGGTGTATGTGCAAGTGTGTATATATGTGTATGTTTGTAAGTATGAGTGTATGTGCGTGTGCATGCATGCATGTGTATATGATATTTGCTCCATATTCTATCTTCAACCAGTTTTTGCTTAGGGATAATGTTTCTTTGTTCAGCTTCCATAATATAAAACCATAGATATCCCTATTTGTTGTTGAAAGTAATTTGTATAATTGACTTTCAATGAATAATCTTAAATAATCTTGCTTTATTATGAGCAATACAGAAATTGGATTTCTGATTAATGCCTTTCAATTTATCAGAATATCAATCCTTTATTGAAATAAGAGAGTCGAATAAACAATCAATGTTGAAACAAATCCCTTCAACCAAATCCGAGTAAAAGCAGAGGTTCCAGTTCAGTGAAGTGAAGTGCTACTTTTTAATTCCAATGTCTTTATTTTAAGAAGTCTACTTCCATCTATTTTGACCCCACCAAAAGAAAAGTAAGCTACATACATCTTTATTGTAATTTGTAACTAACTTCATATACATTGAATACAAGATGAGACAAAAAGTAACTTAAAACTTTTAAACTTATTCAGGGCTGCTCCTTGTGATCCTCCTTCCAGACACCTTCCTTTTAGAAGTGAGCATAATAACGCCAAATCTTCTTCAAGATGAAAATCCAACAATAAAGGAAAAGAATCTATCCCCAACCAGTAAAAACAACAAGTTGAATTGACACAACTAGATTAATTAAGTTATTCAAAGGAGAGAAATTGCATGAATTTCACCTGTTCATCTCGTTTCTGTTGTTCAATAATGAGCTCCTCAAGGTGGTCCATGTCATTGTGCCTAAAATAGTAGACAGTGCTACGGGAAGTGCGACATCCTTGAATAATTGGAAAAGAGGCCCCTTCATCACTGCAAAAAATTGAGAAAACTTTGTCAGATAAGTCACATATAATAGTCATGGCTTCTGTTACAGATTCTTTCAAGCATGAAACTGATCAGCCGTTCAAAAGAATGGAAAGGTAACTAAATGGACAATGGTATAAAACCTAGTTTTACATTTGGAAATAATCTTTATTTCTTTATTCATACCTATTTTCTAGCTATTTCTGGCCATAGCTCTCTATATTATATAGCCATTTAACATTAAGCATTTGTAAAAGAAAATTAATGAATAATCATTTTCTCTTAGAAATAAATTGATTTAAGATATTCTCATCTATCGTTCCTTTTTTGTAAAAACCCTAATTATAAATATTTTTCCATATTATCTGAGATTGTAGCTTCATAGAAAAAAAGATTTTGTTCAAAAAATAAGATTTCCAACAAGAGTAAAAAATGACAGAAGCTGGTCTTATGGGGTTGGTAAAAATTCTGTTGGTTATAGTGACAAATGGCATCCAAAATCCTTACCAGAATATGACATCACTTCGTTTTGAATATGAAGCAATTGTACTGGATACAGTTGGTGAACCATGAGAATACAAGATAGCCATATCAGTTTTCATGAATTTCTCAAATCTTTCTTCACATTCAAGATGTATTTCTGCAAATAAAATCAATAGTTTTCCATTTTGCTTTGCAATGCACAGATTTTTTTCCTTCTATTATCAAAGTGATTTTTTAATGCTGTTAGACGAAGCAATATTTTCAATTATTACTCGAGCTCGAATCAAAAGTAGATTGAATAGTATGACAGTATTTGCTTAGTGTTATTTGTAATGGGTTTTAAATTCTCAGAGTATGAAATAGTATGACATTTAGAATACCTGAGTATTTCTGTTTTGTTATTTCCAAGTCTAGATCAGATTTGATTTTCATTTTACTTCTGTTTTGTTAATTCTCAATGACTTCTTAATCCATCGATTCTCATATAGTTTATATCCCAATTCTTATCTCAACTGTAAAAACATTTCTAAAATCCTTTCAATATTTATAACTATGATGAATTTGAGCTCGTAAATATGCGCATCTTAGAAACTAAGCCTGTTTTTATGCTCTTTTGAATAGTCTGTTATTCTGTCATAATTAGGAGCTTACAATGAATGCAATTATTGAACAACCATAGCCACCAAAGGTGGTAAAGGGTTCGATCCTTTTATCAGTGTTTGTGTGTTCCACACCATTTTATCTACAGACTTGAAAACTGGCATCAGTACTCGACTACCCACCATCTGAAAATCTTTTCATTTTTTCAAGAAAAAAAGTTTTTTTGATGGGTTTATTATTAATTAAAATAGATTCTCTGAAATCAAGATGTTTTTTCACTCTATTTTAGATGTTTTCCAGGAAAAAAAAGGCCTGTGATGTCATAAATAGAATTTATTCTGACCATATTTATCCTTCGATGAAATTCTTTTAGATGACTTTAAATTTTGACACTACAGTTGTTCAATTATTGACTGTGGTGGTGAGTTTTTTTAATTATTTATTCTTTTATTTGATGACGAACAGCAAACACCATTATTCATTTTTGAGAACTATTCATCTTCAAATTTCCAGTTGTTTTCTTATCACACTCGTGACTGCATTGGTAATACAGCAGGTGCATGAAACCTACCTTCCCTAAAGCAAGAGGGACATGAGTTCAAGTCTCACTGAGAGCTTGTACTTTATTTCAAATCTGTGCAATTTATTCACTACCACTGACTTGGCATACAGAACTTCACACTAAAATAAAAATTTCTGGGCAAAATGTCTGTGAGCATAGATATCTATAAATGCCACACGTTTTTTTCTTTTTTATTAAAATGGGAAATCCTTGAAAAAGAAGACAATCTATTTTTAATTTTTGTATTTTAGTTCAAGAATTTCGATCATTAAACAAATGAACTGAAAGTTAATGATACGTTGCACACTTACCGAATGTACCATAAAAACCACGGGGACCACATGTGCCCACACCCCAATATCTCAAGGCTTTTACTGCCTCTACCTGAAATAAGATGCAATTTTATATTAATCAATTCAAACAAACATTTGTGATTTTAATGCATGCAACAAAACAACTTTCTTATTTATAAGTGAAGAACAAAAAAGCAATTGGAAATTAGAAACAACAAAGTTTTTGAATTATTTTCAGCTTTAAAAATAAACCGCATTATTTTTATCTTAACATAAAAAGGGATAGAAAAATAGAAATAATTTTCTGACAAACGAATAATTTCAGAGTTATCTTTCTTTGTTAAAATAATGATATAACAAGATAGTAGTAACACAGGACAATTACAATTTATCAAATGAATAATTCAAAACTTTCATTCATTCTAACCTAATTTATTGTGACACAAGCATTTGACTTTTTGATCTACTGGGCTACATAATACATTTTTAAATCTTTAATCAGGCCACACATTTGCTTCAAAAATCTAGATTGTATAACAGAGAGCATACTTATTTTCTGTTTTAGACAAACATATGAATTATGATTATCATATAATTGATTTGTGAAGCCTAAAGCTGTAATAATTTTACAATACAAATTATAAAAATGCCTTCCTGAGAAAAATAATATGATAAATTATATAAATAAATACCTAGATTTGCCGCTGGCCAAATCTGGTCTACAGCCAACAGTTGCCCTTACATTTACTAAAGAATATTTAAGCAGTAAGTACATGCCAAAATTTCAATATTACCTATGAATGGATATAATAAGTAAGACTTCAAAATGTTGATCATTTAATATCCATCTATCATCTGAAAAATTGTTAACTTCAGAAAAATGCCCAGAGGGTACAAAAAGTATATTTTGGCCCCCACCTCCGAAAGAATTTTTAGTAGCCCATTCTCAGTGAGTGTTGGTCTTAGTACAAGAAATTTGATGATTACTACATATTTATTTATAATCATATAAACTTTCCATTTTTCTTACTGCTGGAAAGGAAATTTTATGAATCAAAATTTACAAAGACCTAAAGTATCCAAAATTCAGTTCCAGGCATCTTTAATCTGATCACTGTTATTTCAACGTGTTTCCCCATAACTATTTTTTGATTAATAAATATGAATATGATATGCTATAATTATTAAAGTATAAAAATAAAATTGATACTAACTCACTTGAAGACTGCCATTGCCAGCCATTAAGCTCAATGTCAAATCACTTTCTTTGTATCGAAATATTATATTCATTCGCAAAATAATGAGGGGAAACTACTCTATAATTAATATTTTCCCTCAAAAAGGAAATCACCTTTTACCGCTAAAAAGGAAAAAAAAATTTTCCCTCCACTTCTGACCTCCACAAGGGAGAGAAAAATGTTCCCTTCAGTTTTGGCCTCCAAAAGAGAAAAAAAAAAATACACCTTTAGACCCCTTAAAGGTTTACCCTCACTTTTGGACCCCCAAAAGGGGGAGAAAATGTTCCCCTGGCTTTTGGTTCCCAAAAGAAAAAGAAAATTTTACCCCAACTTTAGATCCCTAAAAAGTTGAAAGAAAATTGATCCTCACTTTTAACCCTTGAAAAAATGAAGCCAGGTGGGAAAAAAAAAAATTGAAAAACAACTTCTAAGAAAGTATGATCAGAATAAAGTGTCCCCTCTTGATGTCATAACATTCTCTCAACAAATCAGAATTTTCTATTTTGACATCATACCTAAAGTAAGGGTCTAGTTCCGCATTATACATTGTATATTGAACTCTTCCCAATACATAATTCAGCAGTTGGAGATCACCCAAATATGTTTTATTCTCCAAGATTTGGTGGAAGTAAGCGCTAAGAAAACTCTGCCTACCACATACAACTTAGGTTACAATAACAAGCAAACATACATGTATACATACATACAGAAAAAAAACTATTCTTATTATATTGATTACATTGCAAATTACATGAATATTATCTCCTTTAAATTAACTTGTATCAATTTTACAAGAACATCCACTAAATCTTATCCTAAAGAGTTGTATGTATGTCGATTTGATTGGAAAATTAAAAGAAATATTTGTATGTAGGCTAATTACAACCTTTTATTAGGAAAAGATATCTTTAATCTTTTATTTGACCAAATAAAGATTGTAACATGAATTCTGATATTAAAACTCAAATATATCTGCAGAGAAATTGAGAGCCAACCAGATACTAAATTTTGGTTAGCTACTTATGGTTAAAAGATGTGTAAAAGTTCACTAGCAACCTTCTTAGTTTACAACATAAAAACCAAATCAACTAATATAAAAAAAATCATTAACAAATATTAACAAATTTCAAATATTCCTCCATATTTCATTTATTGATTGTTTCTTTTTATGATTTATTCAAAATATACCACATTACCTCAACAGATTCATTTCCCAGCAGGCCAAGGAAATTCCATGTTGCCATATTTAAATATTTCCGCCCATCAATCAAGATATGTTTGCCACATTTTCTAAATGAATAAGAAAGAAAAGCTTTTATTTTATTTGATTTATTTTACTTTAGATTGGAGAGTTTTTTTTATCAATATTAATGCAACTTCAAAAATGAATTTAATATTGCATCTAGATATTAACAAATATATTAATTTTGTGTTGTATTCTCACTTAATATTTGATTGTATGTCTTTATACGCAATTCGAAATTAATGGATGAAATACATCATTATCATTTCTAGAGAGAGAGAGAGAGAGAAATCCCACTCTACTACGAGCGTCCTTTGATGCAGTTAGGTTTGTTATAAGGTGGCTGGGTTGTGATAACCAATATTTGGTCAATACCATTGTTCACTCATTCGTAAAACCACAAATAAAACAACATTTCATCAACAAACTTGACATGGCAAAAATTTTGAATTTTCGAATTTCAAATTTCTCCAATTTACAATCAATAAACAAAGAATTAGATGGTGTTTTACACAGGATTTATTTGATTATGTGATGAAGACAACACCTTCGTTCACTAATGAACTCGTTTTGGCAGTCGTTTTTGATTTTAGATTATCTTCAGGTCAGTTATAACGCAGATGTCTTTCATTATAAAGGGAGACTACTGTTCTACACTGAAATAAAAATACACATGAACCACAGTGAAATTCGCAAGTGAAAATGATGCTCTTATTTACGTTTTTATCTCACGTCAGTAAAAGTAATTTGATTAGAAAAATTTTGTGTCGTGTATTTCGTAGTTTTTATTCTCAAAGTTATTTTCTGGATTCATTAATAGTACAGTTGAGTTGAGCTGTACATGTGAATTCCAGTTGTTTATCATTCTTTGAAGAGAAGGAGTTTTTTCTGGTATTTTTTTTTTGTTGTAGTGTACTTAATAGATTTTGTTGTTGTTTCTTTTTTTGTTCCTTAGGAAAAACTTTCGTGTTCAGAGGTTGAAAGGTTTTCCAAAAGGGTTTGCGAATAGAGGTATTTTGTTGTTTATAAAAATAAATAGGACACAATTTATAATTCTTTATCATTATGCCTTCACAGACACAAATATCCAACAATGACTGAAAGCAAATTAGAAAAGCTTCTGAGATATATACATATATATATATATATATATAATGTGTACTTTAGAGAGTGAGACAGACTCGGGAGTGAAGTTTTTGGTGGTAAGGTTTATTAATCCTTATATGTGTATATATATATATATGTGTGTGTGTGTGTGTGTGTGTGAGTGTGTGTGTGTAGATAAATAGCTAGCCTGCTATATAGATAGATAGATACGAGGAAAGAGATAGAGAGGGAGATTTACTAAGCTTAAGATATACGTATGTTTACAATTCCATTAATCATGAGGAAATTAAAAAATATACTCCAGATCAACATAGTAGATATGTATCAACTTACAGTGAGGCTATATTTCTCTCCATTCGCACCAACAATGGATGATTATCACTGATCTTGGGCACTAAAGGTTCTGGATTGTAATCTTTAATCAAATCATCTTTTTCCTAATAAGAAAAAAATGATAATTATGTAAATAATTTGGAGAGCCTGTTGCTGATAATGAAAACTGGGCTTTGTCATAATTGGTTCATTCCAAAAGATTTGAATGAATTACACATACAACTTCACATTTGACAAAATACTGAGAGGTTTTAGTAGAATAAAATTAATGATTAATAAAATTCAACAATATTTTTTTTGTCAAACTCCCTGTCAAAACCTGAAGTTGACTTGGTTTCGCTATCATGACAAGAATGACAAGAACAATCCTCACTAAATTTAGGGGAATAAAAACGATATTTCTCTACCATGATTTGAAATCATGGCCAACTGATAGGTAGTCAGATCTCTCACAGTCTGAACTGCTAAATTGACAACTCTTACATACCTACAAAATTTATGCCAAAATATGCAAGTGCTTATTCCTTTCTAATAAATAGATACTTGCATAAAATTAACATTTCTGACTATGATTTGAAATTATGACTAAATGAGTAGTAGCCAGCTCTCTTACCAACTGAGCTAAACTTACAAGTCATACATATCTACAAAATTTTTCTTACAAATACACAGGGACTTATTTCATTCTAAATAAATACATTCATACTGACAGTATATATTTTTATAAATTTTCTTACTAATACACAGGGACTTATTTCATTCTAAATAAATACATTCATACTGACAGTATATATTTTTATAAATTTTCTTACTAATACACAGGGACTTATTTCGATCTAAATAAATACATTCATACTGACAGTATATATTTTTATAATTTTTTATTTATCATACATACAAAAGTTGCAGTAATCATCTTCAGTCAGAAAAGAAGTAGGAGTGGAGTTTGACCCTGCAGCAGTCAGGTTTGTTTAAATATTCTTTTTTTTTTAGAACAAATTAAGCAGATGTACAATTGAACTTGTGTTTGTAAATGGCCAAGGCAAATTCTTTTGGCAAGACATGGAATTTAATATGGTTCAGCACAATCAGCTGCATACCCAAGGTGTCGCACAACAAGTTTACAAAATATCATACTACACTAATTAGCAGGTAGGAATTTGTCAACGTAGAATGAGTTCAATCTTAATAATCAAATGCATTTAAAAGTGTTGAATTATTATTTACAAAATTATACACCAACGAGCATACAGGAAAGCTGTTGTCGTAATACGAGTTATCTCCCTTTTAGATTATGAATCTTAAAATATATTTTAATTCAATGGAGTAAATCCTAGATTTTTGGAGCCTATGACATTCGCAGAGTCATATTCCTGCTAAGGTTCGTCAACATCATTTCTGCAGTTTAGGCGTACATAAAAGTGTACCAGATACCATAATTATGCTTTGAAATATACCCTGTAAACCAATAGGGACACACACCTGTTAGTGGGTGTGGGATGATGTGGTAAAATTAATACTTAAGCTCCGCTTGCTCCAAACGGACAAAAAACATTTTCAGACAGAATGTAGCTCTAAGAAAAATATTTTCATTCTTCACATTTCACTAAATTGGCTATTAAGGTGAACTATTTTTCTCAACTTTGAGATTCTGAATCTGGTTTTGTGACAATACTTATGAGAATTGGAGCTGATAAGAGCTTTTATACTTAATAGTTACTAACATTAATTTTGTATTAAGTGATTTTAGATTGTATGAACAAAGAAAATCTTTTTCACCAACATTTGATTCAACTTATGCACATCTATCATATATTGAATTTCTGAAAAATTCCACTGAAGTATTTACTAAACTTAGCTTAGTCTGACACTAGGTCATGATTTTGGAGCATCTATAAAAGCTCAAACTCACTGGGATGACTTTGGGGCTAAAGCATTACCACTAACCCAGGAGGCCCTAGCAGTACCTCGTGATACCACCAGGCTTTCTTGGTTTCCTGTAGCAGTACTGGGAGTACCCAACAACATTGTGGTAAACTCTTGGTGATTTTTTCATTAAAAATTTGATTTTTTCTTTCATTAGTTCTTTTATTACAGATGGATTCATTTTTTTATTACATATCTCAATATAATATTTCCATATCAGGTAACAAACAGCTCAAGGTAACATAAATGTTTAATTCAAAGAATTTTTCAGATGACTGATCACCTAGTTGTCTGTGTTGTTAACATAGGATTTCAGCCAATCCATTCTATGGCCTTCTTCAGGTGTAGTATCCAAATGTGATAGTGCTAAACAGAATTTTTTCTGATGGTAGCAACGCTTATGACACAGGATTTGGGTGTTTTCATATCTTGTCCTTGTTGGATCTGGATTCCCATACCTTGTCCCTGTTGAGTAGCAGCAACTACATCTGGTTGAAATTCGGTAAACATCCAAATACTACATTATAAGCATTGCTACCACAGTAGAAAAAAACTCTGTTTACCAACATCACATTTGGATAGTATATCTGAAGAAGGCCGTAGAATGGATCGGCTGAAAATTAGTGTTAACAACACAGATAACAAAAAGGAGTTCAAGTATTGAAGAAGTTAAAAATACTCTTTGAATGTTAATGACCCTTCTCAAAAATCTAAACAGCACTAATGTTACGATTAGACACAAAAGAGTGAATTTGAAAGCAAAATAATCTGGCTGTTATGTTCTGGTTAAGATTGTTAAACCCTCAAATGAAAGACGCCAACAACTAGTGTTTGAATGAAGTAATTTTATAAAATAACTTAAAGTGATCAATTCAAAAGAGAATTCCGGCTAGCTATCCTACCGCTAACCAAAGTGAGCTACTGCTTATAACATGTTGGAATGGACGATTCCTTTTCACAGATTAGGTCAATATACAACGCTGGCTAAAATGACTTCAGAGTTGACATGACAAACATTCTTTTTACCTGTTCAGTAAGAATGATCTTTTTCGATCGTTTGCTGATCAGCAGGAAAACGATTAATATGATGAGAAAAGATTCAAAGAGGAGACGTTGGGCACAAGTCTGTAAAGATAAGATAAAAACAAAATTAGAATACAAGGCATGAAGAATATTTTCATGAAAAACTGTTGAATGAGATAACAAAGGATTTTTGTAATTGTATGGAGAGAGATTAGAAAAAAGAAAACAGGTCTGATTAGTCACTCACCAGAAACTGTAAGGTGACAAACATCTTTTAGCAGCATACAATGTGGAGGGTGATCAATTGAAATTTGGGAAAAGGGGTGATCAGTGAATATGTTACTTCTCTTAAATATTGTTAGACACTAGAGTCTAATTTTCAAAAAACAAGTATGAAAGCAGCCGGACACGAACTAAGAATCCATTTAGCATAAATTTATATCGCAAATTTAAGCCAACACCCCTGAGATTGTACCAGTTTAAATGATGGCTACCGCATCTTTTTGGACCCCATTCAAATTCTCAAATAGGAAATTGTCTTAACCTTTCTACCAACCCCCATCAACCTCTGAGGATATGAAAAAGTAAAAAGAATGCCTCCAAAATTAACTATTTGAATTACTTTAGATCTAGCATAAGAATTCATTACAATTTTCAAGAACGTCCTCTCTTTTTTATTAGTCATTTGGTCAGTCTGTCCCCATATTGTTTTTCAGCTGTTTAAAGGCAGATTTACTTGAAACTTAGTAGAAAGGTGTCCCTTGATAATATGCTTCCCAACTAAAAAATTCTTTCATTCA
Organism: Thysanoteuthis rhombus; assembly: GCA_963457665.1. Taxonomy (NCBI): domain Eukaryota; kingdom Metazoa; phylum Mollusca; class Cephalopoda; order Oegopsida; family Thysanoteuthidae; genus Thysanoteuthis; species Thysanoteuthis major. The sequence continues at coordinate 40,298,809 of OY735213.1, forward strand.
GGGTTATGTAATCTGTCAGTAAAAGCATTTATAGAGGCATGTCTCATTGAACTTTCGGTCCTTATTTTTTATCAATCACTGATAATATGTTTACTCATCAGGTAACGATATCCCTTGGGCACTATTAAATCAACCTTTTGCACCCTCTGATGTCCTCCCTTCTTACTCAATATCTTCCCGACCTCCATCTTTGTTGCTTAATCACTTCTATGATATCTCTTACCTTAGTCTGCACTCGATTCCATATTGACCCCTTTCTATCTCTTACAATTATTTCTCATCATTATCATCATCATCAGTCTTTTAACGTCCGTCATTGGACTTAGACCTTCCCCAGGATTTGCCCCAATTCTCTATCATGGGCATCGCGGTGCCAGTATTTTCTGAATTTGTCTAGTTCGTCTCTCCATCTTGTATTCTATCGGCCTTGGTTTTGCATGTGATCTCTAGGGTTCCATGTTGTGAGTCGTGATGTCAATCGGTTGTCTGCAATTCTTGCAACATGGCCTGCCCATTGCCATTTAAGTTTTCTAATAGTTCTATGATGTCTCGAACTCCTGTTTTCTTCCTGATATACTGTGATGTCTTGTGGTTTCTCCATGTGAGGTTGAGCATGCAAACGTTGCATGCTTCTCAGTTTGTGCATCTGTCTCTTGGTTAGGTTCCATGTTTCAGCTCCATAGGTGACTATCGCGAGAATACATTGGTTTCATACTCTTCTTTTTAGGATTATTGGGATCGTCTGGTTTTTGAAAATTGAGCTCCTTCCTGAAACCAACACAACTATCCAATCAAATACTTGGAAAAGTTTAAATAATCATTTGCAATATTTGCCTATATCAGAGGAGGAAGGGAGTTATAATTCATCAAAAGTCTGTCCATCTGTCTGTATATGACACCGTATGTCAGTAAACACAGAACATAGCTCCATGAATTTTTCTGTGTATACTGATAAGACCCCCAAGCATGTTTTTAATGGATTAGTTTTTTCTAAAAAACCCTCAAATTTGTACTGTTGCATCAATAATAATGATTTGATTTCCATATATATATATATCTTTTTAACACTAGAAGTCTGATTCTATTTATGTATATGTGACTTCTAAGAAGCCAAATCGGTGCATTGTACCCAGAAGTATTAAATTAAGGTATCCCTTAAAAACAGTTTTGATTTTTTATTGAGACAAAAGAGCACATTTAAGATTACTGTAGAAATAGGCTGGAAATCCTGCAATAGATTTTCAGAAAAATAAATATTAATCGTTAGCAGATCAAAGAAAAAGTATTGATGAAATAATACAAAGTGGTAATTAATTTCTAATAAGCAATCTAATTGAAGATATGTGTTCAGTAGTGTAGCTAGAGATTGGGGGATAGGGTATTTGGATGTCCTGTGGGCTAGGCTCTAACATTCAGCTTTGTCAATAGAAATGCAGGAGATGAAATACTATTTCTAACAAAGACATGGGGACATTGTCAAAAAACCTCTGTATGTATTTTAAACAAAAGCAAATGCTAAGATCTGAATTTATTAACTTTGATGTGGTACCATGGCTGCTACAGGAATTGATGCTGTAAACTCTTTAATACAGGTTCTACTTTCTACAAGAGTCATCCAAATCAATGAATACATCTGAGCCGGTAATTCAGGCCACGTAACTCCAGCATTTGACTTGTTTAGGGTTATGAGTTATCTCCCTCCTGGCAAAAAAAGGATATGTGATGAGAAAAACCATTGAAAACTTGTATAGGAAATATGTTTATTATGAGATATATTTATCCCATTCATAAGAAGAATGAATGCAGAATCTTTTTAAATTAAAAATTGGTTGTTTTCCCAAATAGTTATCAATAGAACCACTCTTGAAAATAAAAACTAAGAAATTCATTTCAACAAGAAATAATCTAAAATCTATTTTTTTTAAATCAGGGTTTGTTTTTTTTTAATTATGTGGAGGCCAGCTTCAGATAACCGATTTTTTCTCACTTCAAAAACAAAGGTTAAAAGGAAAAGAAAAAAAAATCAAAAAACGAGCAAAGATCCTTTCATTTCCCCAGTGATAAATAAATATGGAGTTTAGATAGATTTCTCAATTTAGAGATTAAAATTTGTTTTTCCAATGTTTAAAACTTGCACAAAAATTGTGTTTATTGCAAGAAGTATTTAGGGAATAACTAGTCTTTTATATAATGGACACAATGCAAATGAGAGTGATGATAAAGGTTAATAAGATAAAAGATAAAAGATATGAACAAATGTCAGCAAAGGGGTTTAATGACGTAATACTTGTACTGAAACCCAATGAGAGGTAAAATATGCAAGTAATTTGCACTCTTAAAATTATGAGAGAATGCATGAGTGATAGAAGTAGCACAGAAGTCCGACCCCCTGACAGTAATTCTTTTGAAATCAAATCAAAACAATCAGTATATTCTATGATATCTATCTATAGTTAGTACACAACCAATATGTTTCCAGACGATTTAATTTTGAGGTATGGCCTTGTGGGAAACTAAGTTATCTAATTTTTAGATTATCATTATTAGTCACAAAAGATAAAACACGTACAAATGACTCATTCTAAAAAAAAACACAAAAAAACTTAGGAATCAAAAAGTAAATTTGTACTTGATATTTTAACTTTTGATACTTAATTTTCTAGATATTCTCATAGTGTGCTACTGCAAAATTTTTTTTTTTTTAAACTACAACGAGTTAATATTCATTCACGGTTAAATGAATTCACTTCTAAGTGTTTCATTTGCATAGCAATATTTCTTGACATCAGCAACTTAATCAAGATTAGATATAAATAATTCAATTCCATTATTGGATAATTATTTATTAATGACATTAACATATATCTGTCAAAATTGCTAGGGTTATTTATATATGGATTGGCATTAAAGAGCCTAAAGCTACTTTATTGGATAATTCATTTTTAATAATTCAAATACCCTAATTTTAATTTTTTTTACAAGTCAATCTAAGCTGTTTCAACATGTGATCAGACATAAAGTTTTAATAGTTTCTATGATATGATATTCATTGTTATGCCATTATAGGAAGGTAAATTAACAAATACTCTTCTTTTTAGGATTAATGGGATTTTCTTATTCTTATTTCTTCTTCTTTTGAGGATGTCATGGAGACTTGTTGTCCCAGGTAGATGTAGTGGTCTACTTAGTCGAGCGCTGCATTTTCAATTTTGACCATTACGTGTTTATTTCAGACATGTTTATTGTGCATGGTCTTTTTTTTGCTGAAACTCATGTGAAGGCCAACTTTCTGGCTTTCTCTATTCAGTTCATCTAGCATGAGTTGGAAGTCATTGAAATTCTCTCCAAAAAGAACAATGTTGTCTTCAAATCTGAGGCTACACAGGTATTTGCCGTCTGTACTGATTCTTTTGTTTTTTCAGTTTAGGTACCTGAAGATCATCTTGAGGCAGAATGTCAAGAGTTCACATGAGCAGGTAACACTTAGTCTTATCTCATTTTGGAGCTAAAAGGGCTCTGAGTCTTTACGTAACCTAATAAAAGAGCTGTTGTGATGGCATATATGATGCAATACTCTGATGTGTACAGTGTCTTTACCTTGTCAGGTATAGCATTATGAAATAGGGAATTTTTACGGAGTAATGGCCTTTCTTGAAGTTGATAAATGCTAGCACAATTGGCATTCTATATTCTGCTGATTTCTCTTTTAGCTGGTTTATAAAATAAAGATGGTCCATGGTTTAGTAGCTTCTTCTAAAGCCAGCTTGTTCCTATGGATTGTTTTCATCTAGCATTTTGGTGATTCTGATTGGTGATAACTTAGGTGAAAAGTTTGTAGATGCAGTTGAGTAGATTTATTGGTCTATAGTTGTTGAGGTCTTTCAGGTTTCCTTTTTTAGGCAACAGCATTATGATTGCAGTGTCCCAATCTTCAGGGACTTTCAACCAACGCATCCTCCCAATAGTCACCTACGGAGCTGGAACACGGAACCTTACCTAGAGACTGACCGTCAAATTGAGAGCCATGCAAAGTGCACATGAGAGAATCATGCTCAGCATAACATGGAGAGACCACAAGACAGCACATTATATTAGAGGGAAAACTGAAGTCTGAGACATCATAGAAACAATTAGGAAACACAGATGATAATGGGCTGGCCATGTTGCACAAATGGTAGACAACAGATGGACATCACGTCTCACAACATGGATCCCCAGAGATCAAATGCAGAACAGAGGCCGTTAGAATATGAGATGGTGAGACAAACTGGACAGGTTCAGAAAATATTGGCTCTGCGACGCCCACAATAGAGGGATGTGGCAATTCATGAGGAAGATCTATGTCCAATAACGGAGGATAAAAAAATGATAATGAAATTAACCAATGAGAGTAAAGCACAAACAAACAGAAAAGAAATGTTCATAAATGGCTTTTATAATGATAGATAATTCAAGTATCATGATTTTTTAAAATCTAATCTCAACCCAAACTGTTTTAAAGGGTGATTGGACATAAAGTCTTAAGAGTTTCTAAGATGTAATCTTCAGTGTTATATATCGTAATAAGAGGGTAAATTAACAAATGAGATTGATGCGCAAACAGAGAAGAAATTTGCATATATGCTAATTATATGTTTAGATTCCTAAAATTAATACTGAAATATTCTTTGATTAATTTACTACTTGTCAGCATCATTTCAATATTGTTAAAATCTTTACTACAATTCACCTTGATTGTTTTTTTTATCACATCTCAACTCAGATGTCATCCATCTGCGGCAGTGATCAAACAGTGTGGATCAGGAGTAAAGAATAAGCTCCTCGTGAAATTTGAATTCATTTCCTTCTTACCAAAGGAATGCCTGGTTTGAGCCCAGCTGCTTTGCCACAGGAACTTTGTAGTTAGCAGAAGCCCAGTGTCACCTTTGAAACCTATTCTTTACTCCAACTATCTGTGTTATTTTTGTTTTTGCATTAGTAGTATCATTAAAGAAACTATTTTATCATTTCATCTTTATTATTGCAACCCATTTGGTAATTTTGATGGCTATCCATTTTAATCTTGAACCTTTTTAGTCATTTTTATAATCACTTCAACTCAGGCATTCTATCCACGGCAACAAGTGAACAGCTCAGATCGGAAACTAGGAATAAGTTCTCAGTGAGGTTCAAAAAAACTCACATCCCTCTTGCCAGAGTGAAGCCTGTTTCTAGATGTAGGCAAATAGTAGTCAAAGTTAATACAATGGGTTACAATACTTCATCTGAAAATAAAAATGAAATAATAAAATAATTGCTAAAGCAGTTAGACATTTTCTATTGCTATGTTAGTGTCTTGTCCAACAAATGTTACCAGCTTTAACTTTATCCCTAAATGAAATAATTGCTATAACTTTCTGATTTGTTGAATCAATTGGAATGAACAAACTTAAGACTACCAGTAAAAGAGGACATTTTTTTTCTATTCCAGTTACATATTTTCAATTTTACTCACACATTGAATTATACAAGTCTGTAAGATTATAAATTTTAATTGAATTTCCAGAACTAAATTAACAACCAATGTCATCACACGTGGTCACCCATGTAGAGTAAACAAAATATGTAAATGTTGAATGAAATAAACAATTATGTGCTTCATCGTTTAAGATGAATAGTATTAGATTAAATAAACATTATTTAGATCATTAAAGCACGAAATCAAGAACAACACTCACCAAAATGGGGAGTGTAAACTGATGTATAAAATCAACACCCCTCCCTTCCGTGATTTGAAATCAGCACCAACTGATTGCCAGGTAACTGTCTTATTAATTGAGCTAAATTGCAAAAGTCTTAAAAGTTAATAAAAATTCATCAGATACACGAGGTTATTTAATTCTAGTGAATAAATACATTTAAACAAAAAAATATATATTTTAATAATTTCTTATTTGTTATATGTATTATGTATAGAATACAATAGTTGAAGTGATCATCTTCAATAGGAATAGAAGTTAGAATAGAGTTTGACCCAGCAGCAGCCTGTCTTGTCTAATTCAGTTGCAAAATAACCCTGTAAATATTTAGCCTTGGTCTTGTTTTAAAAGTATGAATTAACTTAGATTTATTGCGATCAATCTAGAATCAAATTATTGGAGCAAAAACTAATTAACCGTGCAACGCTGAACTAAGTGACTGGTTGAGGCAAACAACCAAAGAAAAAAAAATCTATATAAAAGTCAATGTGCCATTAAAAGATACAGTAGACGTGCAGTTGGGATAACTTTAATAATCTTTTTTAACCAACCAATTAAAGATTGTCTTTTGTTAAAACAAATGGATCAAAGAATGTATCCGTTGGCTTCATTTCTTCATAAATGCTCATTATGTTGACTCGGCACAAGTAATGAATAAATGAATAAATTCATGTAATTTCTAACGTGCAAAATTTCCAAGTAAAGTTCTTAACCAGGATGATCAACCATTACAAAGATGAATTGAAAGAAAAAAAGGACAGAAAGATTAATAGAAATGATATCAGCATAAAAATGAAAACATGGTCAATGAATGATAATTAGACTGCAATAATCTTTGCAAACCTTTTTTTAATTTCAGTTGATCAATAATAAAGATTTTCAGATAAATTGGTTTGAATTTGGTTAGAATTATAACTCAGAACACAAAAAACAACCTTACAACAATGTCTTGGACCAGCGTGGCAAGTCAAGGCCTATCAGCCCCCACGTGTTTGACACTCACTTCAGGAATGCTAATGTCCATCAATAGACTTTAAAGTTAGATAAAATCTTTTAAAAATAAGATAAGAAAACAATGGGCAAAAATACGTCAATACACAAATTACATGCATGAAGTTTAATGTTTGATAAAATAGAAGCATCTATGTCTCGTCATCACAGTCAATAATCAAACCACTGTAGTTTTGAATTTTGAAGTCATGTGAAAAAATTCCAATGAGGTATAAATATGGTCATAATAAATTCTATTCATGACATCACTGACAAATCTAGATGTTATTGACAAACCAAACAAAATAAAACCCCCAAAAAGTCAGAAAAAGCTTTTTTCCATAAATTTTTTTTAAAAAAATTTCAGAAAGGACCTATTGTAGTACTGATGCCTGTTTTAATGTCTGTGGATAAAACGGTATGGCCAGGAGAGCTGGAACACACAAACACATAAAAGGGGATAGAACACTTCATCACCTTTGGTGGCAACAGGTGTTCAATAACTCAACATTTGCTGTTCAAACAACTTTTTTTCAAATTTTTCACTTCAAAATTAAGTTAGCCCATCTTTTTTCTACACAAGAGCAATGTGAATTAAATATTTTGGTTTGATATCTATACTCTGGGAGAATCATTTTCTCTTAAAAATCATCAACCAAAACAGTCAACAAAGGTTTCTCCAGTTTTTGAGTTGGTTCTAACTTTGTATCATATGTAGAGACCATACCAATGGAGTTAGAGGGTTGAAAATTTTAACATTTACTTATTTACTTAACTTATCGTGTCTAGAAAAAGGTTTATTTCGGTTTATTAAATTATCCCCTTGGACAGGTTTTTAGTGTGTGTGTGTGGGGTCAGTTTGCAATATAAGCTTATGCTAAATTGGTCCCTAGATTGTATCTGGCAGTGTTTTTTTAAAATGCAGACTGTTTCGATGATCATTGCCAAACAAAAAGCAACCAAAGCAACTTATTCATTGATCACCCCTTTTTCAATTTTTTAATTGGTCACATCTAACTTGTCTTACAGCCAAGATATGTTGGTCACATGAGGGTTTCTATTCAATAACTAACCAGATCAGTTTTCTATTGTTTTTTCGCAGAAGATGTTCCAAACAGTCTATCTTATTAGCAAAACTTGACACTTCTGTTTATATTTCAGTTTTCAGATAAAAGTTGCATTTTGCAAAATAACACACAAAACTCTCATAGGTTTTCAATATAAACATTTAATCATTTTAGCATTGATATATACATATACATCAACAAATGACCAAAAGCTATCGAATCATAATTGCTAGATAAACTTGTTGTAGAAATATAAATACTATAATCTAAGCTTAAATATGATTTCTTTCAAAATAATTCAGTTTTGTTTTGTTCTTTCAACTATTCACTTCTGGTGAAGCAACAAAGATTCTTCTTCCACAGTAAATTTTTGTAAAAGAGAAAAGGAGATGGGGGGGAATTAAAGATTACTTTTATTTATCATTTATTAATTAAATTAAGAATGTCTCAATGGAAATCTCTGTAAACAATTTACATTAGAAATATGTATTCAACATTAAAATATATATCCATTCAAGTTATAAAAATTTCTGAAACTTGATAATTATAAGCTCACCAGTGCAGAGAAACATTTACCACACACATTTTATTTATTCATTTTCCTAAATTCTTCTATTTATTTCAGCTGATAACTCCCAAAATTGCCCTAATAATACATACAGTATATATTCTATACCAGATGATCTAAATCTAAGTTGAAATTATTTATATTTGCACAATTTTTTACATGAGATGGTAAACTATTCCAGTACTTCAAAATTCTCTGGGAGAAAAATCAATTGACTTTTTACAGCTTTGTTTATGTAATAGACCAAGCTAGTAAATTTTCTGTCCTATGTAACTTATTAGGAATTAGAATTCCATAATTTTAAAGCTGTTTATTATCTTGAAAGTTTCCTCTTGCCCTCTTCTAAAACAAAGTAGTCATACCTAACATTTTTCCAGTCTATCCTTATAACTTAAATCTCTCCTGCCACATTTTATTCTGGTAAATGGTCTCTGTTCTGTCTCTAATTTCAAAATTAAATTCCAATTACCATGTCTAGCACACATCCAAAGAAGGACACGGGGCCCACTACGTGAAATGTAATAACTGAAACAACAAAGATGAAGGTGCTAATCCAAATAATTGCTTGAACAAGTTTGGTTAGTCACTCAATAGAAACCATTCATATAACAGTATCCTTTATCTTTATGTCGTGTTGGGGGTGATCAATTAAAAAATTGGAAAAAGAGGTGCGCAATGAATAATTTACTTCTCTTGCCTTCTGTTGGGCTATGATCACTAAAAAAAAGTATAAAGTTTTAAAAACATGCATGAATACTGCTGGACACGAACCACGGGACCAATTTAGCATAAACCTATATTGTGAATTGGACCTCCCCCATACAAATATATTTAGGGAGGAATCAATTAACCAAAATATAAAAAAACGTCTTTTCTGGACATGATGAGGAGTAAATATTTAATTGCTTGGCTAAATTAACAAGGCCATACAAAATTTGAGTTACTAGTTTTGAAGATAACAGAATCAGAATAAGTTTAGATCAGACATTATTTCCCAATACAAGAATTTTGCATTATTTCTCTTCAAAACTTTAGATTTGGACAAAATTGGATAACCATAGAGAATATCCACCAATCATTTGGTCACAATAAATTTGAAATTGGTAAAGAAGAACAAACTTGGAAGTTGGGGGTAATCAATTAAAAAATTAGAAAAAAGGGTGATCATTAAATAAGTTGCCTATCTCAACTTCTGTTGAATCTCTAAAAAGTCTGAATTTTCAAAAAATAAGAATAAATGCAATTGGGCACAAACTAGGGACCAATTTAAGATAAAATTACATTGAGAATTGAACCCGCACTAAAAAACTTTCTCAGGTGGAGATTTTGAAAAAATGAAGAAAAGAAAAAAACAGTATTTTTTAGACATAATAAGAATTAAATATTTTGATTTTCAGACCTCTATCTCCTCTGGTGCACCACTGTATGCATGATATATACAGACATGCATACATACATAGCTGGTCAGTCAGCCTGACCAACTCAAAAACTGAAGAAACTAATGTTGGCAGTTTTGGTGATAGTTTCTTATAATGAGTAATTATCAATCTGAATATCATGTGGTAACTCTGCCATAAACTCAGGTGAAAAATTAGATGCAGATTATCATTAACTCCATTAGGTTGTATGCATAGGTGTACCTGGGGTAGTGAGGGGTAGTGGCACTTTAACCCCCACCCGTGTGTCTCCAATGGAGGGGACACCCTGAAAGCTTTATGAATTACACCTTCTACATTCCTACTGATATTATACCATAACAAATCTCACTAAATATTGGAGGGGCCTCCTATTTGAAATACTAGTTCACAAGTACAGATACCCAGTGTTGCCAGGGAGAAAAATAACTTAAGATAGAACCAAACAGGAAAAATATGTTCTTTGATATATCTCTTCTTACATAACACAACCAATGGAAAAAAAAACGATTATTTTCAGTATGTACACATGAAAGAATAGCTGTAATGGAAGAAATATTCCAATGCACAAAAAAGAACGAATGACATTGTTGCTTAGTTTGACAGAGCTTCTGGATATATTACATAAGTGTTTCTCCCATTGGTTGCTAGGATCCAACTCTAGAACAATCAATATAGGCCAGCAATCTCGAAAGATTGTACTTGTGTATTACTACAATTTCAAAAAAGTACCCGAGGTGATGTCTAGTGACTCCAGCATATTACCTAAAAGTATTGCTGTGTAAAAATGAATCCCTATTCGCGATTTCTGCATCCTAGATGCACTGTTGAAACCAACAACTTATAAAATTTGCAAGAAATGACATACAATAACCTTGAATGATCCCGATGTCAAAACCTAAATACTTTGGCCATGAAAGAATCTACTTCTATGTCAAATTTTAGTTTCAAAGATCCAAAATTGTGGCTGATAACTTGGAAAATTGGCTATAATTGACCAAAAATGATCTCTGATGATCTTGAATGACTTCTGAGGTGAATTTTGTATTGCTTTGACCTTCGCCAAGAAAAGGTTTATTCCTATGCCAAATTTAGTTACATAGGCGCAAAATTATTGCCAAAAACTTGGAAAATTGTATAGAAATGACCAGAATTGACCTTTGGTGATCTTGAATGACCTCCAAGATCAACCTCACTTAGCCTGTTATGTTTGGTGAAAAAGGATCTACCCATATGCTCAATTTCAGTATCCTTGGTATAAAATTATGGCTCACAACACAAGAAATAGGCTAGAAATGACCTTTGGTAACCTTAAATAACCTCAGTGATCAACTACACATTGCATATGATCTTTCCCATGGAAAGATGTATTTCTAAGCCCAATTTCAGTTACACAGACGCTAAATTGTGGCCAAAAACTTGGAGAACTGTTTTTAAATGACCAGAAATTACCTAATCAAAATTGAGGACATAGAACTGTAGAAAATAAACTACAACATCTATCTCAGACAACGAACCTCCATGAGACCCTCAAAAGAAGAAGAAATCAAGCGGAGAATCACCCTGGGATGGTAAGCCTTTGACACAGCAGGCTCAACCTTCAAAAACAAGTTGATCCCAATAATCCTAAAAAGAAGGGTATACAGCCAATGCATCCTCCCAATAGTCACTTACAGAGCTGAAACATGGAATCTAACCAAGACAGACCCACGAATTGAGAACCATGCAATGTACACATGAAAGAATCATACTCAACCTCACATGGAGAGACCACAAGACAGCACAATACATCCGGGGGAAGGTAGGGGTCAGAGACATCATAGAATCTATCAAAAAAACTCAAATGGCAATGGGCAGGCCATGTCACAAGAATGGCAGACAACCAATGGAGACTGCGACTCACAACATGGATCCCTAGAGATCAGATGTACAACTGAGGTCGGCAGAGTATTAGATGAAGAGACAAGTTGGACAGGTTCAGAAAGTGCTAGCTCCGCAACGCCCACGATAGAGGAGTGTGGCAAATCTTGGTGAAGGTCTATATCCAATGACGGACGTTAAAAGACAGATGATGATGATGATGATGAGGCCTTGTAATTTTTGCAGAGATGAGGTACGAATGAACAAACAAAAAGCTTAAATATCATTATAGATGATAATACAATTTTTAGAGAAACTAATTGAAGCCAATTTGGTTTATCAAAGTATCAGAGCTATCATTATTCAGAGATTTACTCAGATTTGTCCTCATCTTGGTTGTAATAACAATTTTCCAGCTATTGTGCCCTCTAACCTTCCTCCGGTGCCTGTTGAGTGGACCTCGACAGGAGCATAAAAGATAATTTTTCATTCATTTCCCAATCCAAATCTCCCAAAGTTTTATTAAAAAGCTTCAATAATCTCTGTTCGTTTAAACCAAAATGAAAAATAATTTCAAGAAAATCATTTAGAATTACTTGCATATTGAATTGGATTTATATTGATTATTTTGTGTTTTGTTTTTTTCTTTAATCAGGTCAATTTTTTTTGGTTTTCATTATCAGTCTTGTGGCTGGTTTTTGACCTAAACATAGACAATCATTATCGGAAACATTTAAATAAAATGCCGGTGAGGACAGCTGAAAGCTCAAAAAGTTTCAAAGTTAATCAGGATGGTCAAAATGTTTAACCAAATAAAGAAATCAGAGAAGAAAATTCAAATCATGGCAAAAAGCTGATCTTCTAGCAGAATATATATATTTGATAAAACTTTCATTACAGAAATAGCCAGTCTTTTTAAAAGTCTTTGTTCCCTTATTGGACTTGAGTAAATATAATTCAAGATCTTTTCCTGCAATGATTATTCAAAACTTCATTAGGCCTGGCAAAGGTCGGCGCAAGAGATTCACATGCCCAAAGCAAGACTTGAAATTTGTGTCCCTGGTTGTATTCTAACAACTATTCATTTTACAGTTTGGATTGTGCCCCTAGGACCTGTTTGTTCTAAGCGACCATCTAGGTTCACCGAATGGATGGGCCAACCCTGTGCCTAGCTATGTGAATGCTTCAGAAGTCGTAGGACATGCCAACTGATTTAATATGAACATATCTCTGCTCAGTTTCAAATCCAATAAAACAGCAGCAATGGATCCCTCAAGTCAATCTTCAACTCAATCTGCTTGCATTACTTACTACGTTTTTTCTTTTTTCACAGTTCATAAGAGATAGAAATAAGTGTCCTTTTTTCCCTAAGGTTGCTATTAAAGATTTTTTTCCAAATTCTGAAAGCATTCATAGACTATTAAATACTGGAGAAAAAAATCGCAAAGATTTAAACAGAATGAACGTCTAAATATAAAATACAGAAATTACTCAAGACAAAGTAATTTTGCTCTTTGATCAAACAGTACCAAGAAGATTAAGGGTCACTTCAACATCAATAAATATCAACTTGTGCATTTTATTGCAGGCATTCTAACTAAATTGAGCCTTGATTAGAAACCATATCAAAATCTGTGGGTTCTATAAGATTGCAAAAACATTTTTTTATAACATTTACATTATTGTCAAAGAAAAGGAAAAACGAGAATACTGAGAATAATGTCAACATGGAAATAGAACTTTTGCTTTACCAAAATCCCAAAAGTAAAGAATATAATTCCAGTTCTAAATGATAATGTTTTTTATAAGATATTAAATAATCTTCAAAATAAAACAACTTTTTCTAGAGAACGTGTTCAGTTTTTATACATTACAGAACATCTTATATTGCAGTTCACAATATGTCCCTCGTGATAAGGACACTTAGATGTTTGATTTTCACCTTGTAATTATGTAATCCAATCACCAATGGACCTAAAGTAAGTATATACAACCCAAACTAAGTGAATGAGTCACTTGTTTCAAATAGAAGGTATATTGTTATATTGTTACCTCGAAGTGGAAGAGTCCTTTGTTACGAAGAGAGAAACGAACAGAAAAAAAATCACACTGTTCATTATACATACTAGCCAAATATTCCATTCATAGGATAGCTATTCTATTAGTATTTATTATTCTATTTTTATAGTATTTACACATTAAACAAACCTGAAAGTCAGACTATGGGTGCACTAGTTCTGTTCTTGTGTGAAGATCTAGCAAGGACAGTTGTTACATAAGCCTGAAACTTCAAGGTATTCAAAAAGACAGGATACAGAGTTATACAAAATATAGGCATATATTTTTATTTGATATAATACCAAGAGGCATCTGGAGAACAGATAGAGAGAGTAGTGTTCAGGACGACGGATGGGCACACAGGAGCTGTCTTGGTGTCTTGTGGTCTGTGATCTCCAGGAATCTGGTCTCCCCAAGATGGCAATTATCATCTTCTCATAGAGGATCTACACCCACACGTTTGGCAGATCAACCCACATTTTTTAGTATCTGTCACATCCACCTATGCTTCTTGATGTATCTGCCCATTCAGATGTGGCTTCTTCAGGTAAAAACACCTGTTGTTTTTCTGGTTTTCTATTCAGGAAAGCGGAAATAGCATGTTTTTTTGTCAACACATTCGTCAGGATGTTTCTCATCAACACTTGTCATCGAGGTGTCCCAGAGATGCTTTTCTGCATTTGCACATCCTGTTTATTGTTATCAATGGGCACCGGATATAAGATCAGTCCCTAGACCTTTGTTTCCGCTATTCAACACAATACCACCAACTTTATTTTCAAGATTACATCTAAACTTGGGACAAAAAAGCATCTAAAAACACCTATTCATCAAAGCTGATGTTTTTCTTTTTCACAAATAAAAATTAAAAAGCCAATACCACCAATCAATCAAACTGGCCCTAAGCCAGTTAAAATACAAGATTCTAAAATGTCACATGAGCAACATCAGATGTGTATACTTCTTTCATAGAACGAATGGGACAGAATACTTTCAGGAGATGGTGTGAGGCATTTGCTTTGTCGATTTGTCAGTCAGTTAGTCAGTAACAGCTATCACGGCAATAGAGGCGTGCATCTATGATAAGCTGGATTGGGAAAACAAGAATGCTGTTGAGTCACCATTTCATGATGTTTACTTTCAAAATTGGAGCAAAGGAAAAAAGCTGAAACAAACGAGTGTGGCCAACTTTATTTTCATGTTTACATCTGAAATCGAGTCAAAAACCATTTTAAAACACCTACATATTAAAGTTTGTGTCACAAATGAAAATTGTTCTTTAAAATTACACACTATAAATTTGTCAAAGTACGAAGCTGACAGAAGACATTTGTCAGCAATTAATACAGTAGTGAAATTAAAAGGTTGGCACGTCAGCCATTTTGTATTATGTCATTTGACTTGCAATTTATTAAGCGTATCATATTTTGGAAGGTGTAAGTAGCCAAATGGTGAATGGTAAGGAAAATCTGATCAGCGAGCCAAGTTCTAACTACGGTAGTGACAGTTTGCACTCATCTCGCATATGCCATTGGGAAAGGTACGTATTCATCTTTTCTCACCTGCCAACACATCATGGGCTAGCAGGTAAGTCCTATGAGCCTCACAGACTTACTAGGGGAAAGGTGGCCTGTGTCCAACAACAGACCTTAAAGACTAATAAAAAGAATAAAAATAAAAACAGGTCTGGTTAGACACTTAACATAAAAACGTCACGTGACCAATGTCTTTGAGTAGCATGTCTGTTGAGGGTGATTAAATTTTCAAAAACTAGTGTGAATATTGCCAGACACAAATCAAAGGATCAATTTAATTACTTCTTTAATTCTAAAAAAGGTTCGACAACCAGTGGGTCCTTCTGACAGTCATCTATGGAGCAGAAACATGGAACCTAACCAAAAGATTGGCTTTCAAGCTGAGAACCATGCAACGTACACAAAAGAAAATCATGCTCAACATAACATGGAGAGATCACAAGATATCACAGTACATTAGAATAAAAACAGGAGCCAGAGATATCATAGAAACCATTAGAAAACTCTAATGGTGATGGGCTGGCTATGTTGCTAGAATGTCAGACAATCAATGGACATCACAACTCACAACATAGATACCTAGAAATCATATGCAAAAAAAAAAAACTGCAAAATATAAGATGGCGTGACAAAATGGACCAGTTCAGAAAGTATTGGCTCCAATGATAGAGAAGTCTGATGAATCTTGGGGAAGGTCTACATCCAACAAAGGCTGATGATGATGATGACTAAAAACGTCTGAATTTTCAAAAAATAAGTTTGAATGCTGCTGGAAACAAACTAAGGGACTACTTCAATGAAAACTTATATTGCAAATTGAACCTGCCCCTAAAAACCTATTGGGGTAGGGGAATTTGATAAAAAAAAAAAATTATAAAGTGTAAATGTTCAAGTTTTCAGCACTGTCACTCCATTGGAGTGGCCTGGACATGTCATGCATAAATGCATACATAGATATATAGCCAGCCAGACCAACTCAAAAACCGAAGAAACCTTAGACAGTTTTGACTGACGGTTTCTAAAAAAAGTTTGTTACATAACCCATTTGGTATTATGTCATCGGATTGACCGACTACCCCAAATAAAATAGATAACAGAAGAATTAATGCAGACAGCTTTAGTGAGAATTGATAAGATTCAAGATATAGATAGTTCACTTTAAATATGTGATAAGAGGGAATATGATTTTGAAGTCTTTATCAATATCATATACTTGCATAATCTTCAAGTTTTTAAGACCAATTTTTTAACCTATAATTAGGGCATTGAAAACTCCCCAAGTTTGCAAGCTTAGCTTAGGCCCCAAATTTTTACTGTTTCAAAAGCATATCTTGTGTGATGTTCAATCTCTTGATTACAGGGTAGAAAAAAAAATCAATTTCAAAAAGTCAAACATTACACAAGTATATGTGGTATCTTATCATAACCTGACTCCTCCACGCATGTCTATTAGGCGCCAGCATTTCAACATCAACTTTTTGCTTGGCGCAAGGATAACTCAGCGCATGATAACTGAGCTCACCTAAGTGCAAAAAGGACCAGCAGAAACAAATTATAGAATCAAAACAATTCATTGAGATATAAACATTTTAATTGTTTTTTTATTTTAGTGACTCAATTTACTTGCGTTCAACATACACAAACCTATACCAGAGTTTAAACCGCAAACAAAGGCTCAAAAATCATACTGAAGGTCCAAAAAATATCATTTTTTTTTTATTAAAAAGTATAATTCAACGATCGATTCATCAGAAATTAACACAATAATGAAATTAAAATTTTGTAATCCTCTGTTTTAAGACTGGGTTTTGATTTCATTATTGTATTTATTTGTCATGAATATGTTGTTTGATTATACTTTTTGATAAAAATAAATTGTGTTTAGGACTCGCTGTATGTTATTTTCCAGCTATTTTGATACCACCATGGGTATATGTATGTCAAACAAAAGATTACCAGAGAAATCAATAAATAAACCAAGACTAGAAATGCAAATAAGAATAAAACAATTATAAAATGAATCAGTTATAACTCTGAGAAGACTAATAATTATATCTATGAATTTTTGAGATGAGGTATCATTATTATCTCTATTAATATTCAGACCATCCTCATCTTGGTTGTTTTTCATACAACATTTCAGCCATTGCACTCTACAGCCTTCATCAGGTAAGTGTGGGGAAGTAACGAACCAAACCCTTTATTTATCTGATGGGGGTATATTGACCGCACTCCCCTCTTAGCATTAGTAGTATTATTGTTATTGTCTCACACTAGGATTGAACCTAGAACCATCAGATTACTTTGCAGTAATTTTGTCTGATGCTGTAACCACTACACTATGTGTCCATGTGAAATATTGATAGAAATAAAGACTAATTATTATAACAATTTTTGTTGTTTTCTTCCTAAATTGATGATAACTAGTTAAAAAAACAACAACACCCAAACATAGATAGTTTTATAGTTCCTGTGAACAATAAATTATCAAATTGAAATATACAAAAATGAATTAATTCACTAAAATAATCCAACTCAAAAAAAAAAATTTCATTTTGGTATTTCAATAAATTGTCTTAATTCCATAATTTGCACTGTAATGAGCTCAGTTATTGTGTGCCAAATTATCCTAGTGCCAAGTGGTCATACGCAGAAAAGTCGGCGTTCAGATGTCGGCATGAAGAAGACATGAAAGTCAGTGAACCCTATCTTATAATGGTAAAGACTGTAAATCAAACCAAGAAATAATGAAATTAATTTCATGGATAAATAAAATTAGTGCAAATTGAATTATATTAGAGCAAATTTTCTCTCTGTATATTACCCCTTAAGCCAGATTGAGCAGACTCAGACCTTCCTGGCTATATTCCACTATTCATCATGGTTTTGCATAACTAAGATTACACAGAATATTAAACTTAGATCTTTGTTTTTCAATGTTAGCACTGTGTGGAATGTAGACAATACTGTTATCATGTCAACACTGAAACACATATAGCCAAGCCAGTTATTCTAGAGATTTCATGCACAAACATGGTGAATTTCTCAACTCTAAATACAATGTTGATCTCAAGGATTCAGTCCACAAAAAGCAGATAATGAGGGTACCACTCTGATGTGTGAAAACAACAATAATTTTATTTACTAGTAGACAACTCTGTGACCATTTGGGTTACCCTTTAAGAGAAAATTAATGCAATTTGAAAAGACCAGGATGAAGCTGGATTTATTACCCAATTTGCAAAAAAGTAAGGGTGGACTACTCTATGAGTAGTATTTGATATTTAATAGCTATCTCCCTTGACAAATCAATAATTATTATATAGTTAGGGGCGAACACGAATGCAGACCCCAGACTATTATAATGAAGTAAATCATCAGGATTTTTTTGTATCCTTCAAGTTATTGCATTTTAGGGGTATGTGCAACAATCACATCGAAAATAAGAACATAATTGTCAAAATCGAAGATGCAAAACTGGGAAAAGTAGACCACTACATCCACCCAGGACAGCGAATCTCTATGAAACCCGTGAAAGAAGAAGAAATCAAGCGGAGAATCACTCTAGGATGGCAAGCCTTCGGCAGAGCAAGCTCAAACTTCAAAAACAAGACGATCCCAATAATCCTAAAAAGAAGAGTATACAACCAATACATCCTCCCGATAGTCACTTTGGGAGCTGAAACGTGGAAACTAACCAAAAGACTGACCCGCAAACTGAGAAGCATGCAACGTGTACATGAGAAAATCGTGCTCAACCTCACATGGAGAAACCACAAGACAGTAAAATATATCAGGAAGAAAACGAGAGTCTGAGACATCATAGAATCTATTAGAAAATTCAAATGGCAATGGGCTGGTCATGTGAGAATGATAGACAACCGATGGACATTATGACTCACAACATGGATCCCCAGAGATCACATGCGCAACCAAGGTCGACAAAATACAAGATGGAGAGATGAACTAGACAAATTCAGAAAATACTAGCTCCGCGACGAGAGAGAAATGTGGCGGATCCTGGGGAAGGTCTATGTCCAACAACGGATGTTAAAAGAAAAAAGAGGATGAATTTAACACACTGTTTCAGCTACTTAGAGGTCACAAACAGTAAACAGAATAAGATAAGATTTTTAGTAAAATATAGATTTTTTCAATGCACAAACACATGAATATAGTTTGGAACCGTCAACCAAAACTGTCAACATAGGTTTCTTCAATTTTCCCTACAGGAAAAGTTTATTTTTGTTTTTTTTTTCAAAATCCACCCCCTTTGAAACAGATTTTTGTGAGGGTCTATTCGCAATGCAAGTTTATGCGAAATTGGTTGCTAGTTTGTGTTCACCTGCATTCATTCTTGTTTTTCGAAAGTTTGGACTTTTTAGTGATCCAACAAAAGGCAAAAGAGGTAACTTGTTAATTGATCATCCATTTTTACAATTTTTTTCATTGATCATCCCCAACATTGAATGCTGCCAAAAGTTTCTATTGAGAGACTGACCAGACAGGTTTATTGTTCTTTATCTATTTCAAGTTCATTGTAACCAATTAATTGAAGAAAATTCCCCATGGATAATTCAATTCTGTCCAAATCTAAAGTTTGAAAAAATGATTAAAATATCAAGGAATAATTCTGCTTGAACCTTTTTTTTCTCCAAGATCCCTAACACAAATCCAAGTTCATAACAACATAATAACATTAATTTACTATTCTTTTTAACACTTTGAACCTACTCATTCCAACCATATTCACATACATTCATTTGTGAGATGATGTAATAATACACTCTCTTCCAGTAATGCTTACATGTCGACTTAACTGCAATGTGTGAAGAATATACTTTTTAAATGTTAGGAAGTCACTATGAACTTTCATTCATCTTGAAACAATAGGTCATGGGTCTAATTGCCCCAATCCGGTACCAAAGTGACCTCTACTAAAGATTAATACTTAAGATAAATTGTTACTTTTGTTATAGGGAGAGCACTAGACTCCGCTTCAGTTTATCACTTCTGAATGTTGTGAATAAAACATTTTATTGTTATTTCAATTAACGTCTTGTAAATCATTTTGACTTCAGTTTGCATCTTTTCACATCCATGGTCTAGAAAGATTTCTTTGTTTGATGGAACGAGCTCAAAGCCGCCCGGCCCTACGGGTTCCCCAGGAACCCAGGCAAGCTGAACTTCTGTTCCCTTCAAGATACAGTATTCTTATCTATTAGTGTTCAACAATGAAGAGAATAAATATATTAGGAATAAAAGATCTATTACAGGTAAATTTTTTCCCCTTACTTTCACCACAACAGAAAGTATTTAATTCCTGAAAACCTGACTTCTTATCAAGGAATTTACTTATTTTCACAGTTTTTATTGCTTAATTCATAAATTTTCTCATGTTTCTATTATCTGTAATAGGAAAAAATATTGGAAATTTTGGCATATCCAACCATCCGTAGTTGATTTTGCCAATAGATTTAACAACTGCTGACAGCATGGTAACTTGAAACAAAAGGATGCAACAAAATTATATTCACTTAAAAAAAGATTCAAGCAATTAACAAGAAAAAGAGCAGACACTGTTCAAAACCTGCGACATTGTTTACACAATTTTTGACAGCATTTGTTAAAATCTGTGTCTATAATAGAACTATTTGTTCCCAATTGATTTTTTTCTTTGAATAAATAATGTAAAGACTCTCTGAAAATGGACAGACTGGTTTTCTCTCACCTTGCTACATTTTCATTTGCATTCAAGTGTGTATCTATCGGTGTTTCACATGATTTATTGAAAAAAATGTCTTCTTAGCTTGAATTATGAAGACTTATTACATCACAATTTTTCATGTTGAGAATTGAATTTTTAAAAAAAAGAATAACAAGATGAAGTGTGATGTAAAAGAAAAAATATTCTTCTTTCTTCGCCAAATTTCTCTTCCCTTCTTTCTTTATGAACGCTCTCAACCTTTTACAATTTGTTCTGGAAAGAATGTGATTTTAGCATTCATAGATCTGCCGATGTTCGTCGCGGGTAATAACAAAGTCGTAAAATAATGAGGAAAGAAAAGAAATAAAATATGTGGTACAACAGTAGTGATGTTTTGACCTGTAAAAAAAATATATTTGAATTTTTCTCTCTAAATATTGCTGTGCGCTAGTTTTATGGGTTTACAGATACCGTAGAAAGTTGCCAAATTAGATCTTATGGAGTTAGATCTAGCGCCTTTAGCTTCTAATTTAGCTTCTTTTCAATCTATCGATACTTTTTATCATATCTTCTAATTCATTAAATAATTAATGAATATTAGTTAAGTAAAATTGAAAATCAAATATATATATCATTATAGTCTACTCTGTGTTCTATTTTATAGTTTTCGCTACTTTTTTTCCATTACGTTAGTTTTAGATTTAAATGGGGAGAATAAAAGACAAGTTGAATGTTTAGCAAAATTGCGTGTTGCGAAAGAATGGTGTGGATTTCTCATTACATAATCTCATTAAGTGTTTTCCCATCAGTTTCTGATAATTATGATATGATTGTGATGTATTGCTGCTATAAACTTTTAGATAGAATAAGTACTCGAATTTATTATATTTTGCTCCTTTTTGTGGATCTAGCTCTAATAGGCAACCCTAATCCCGCAATAATCCCGCAACCCTAATAGGCAACCCTAATCCTGCAATTATTGACATGAGTTACTATCAGCACATCATCGACACGATTGTCGAACTGTCAAATGAGATCTCTTTATTTTTAGAATAACCAAACTAGAGTCAGCTAAACATTTGTAAAAATAGTATTATTTTTGATAACTTAATTTACTATTTTACACGGAAAAAATAGTTCTTAGTCTTTATTCGAAATAAATAGTGAATTGGAAACATCTAATTCAAAAGTTTTGAAATTTAAAATGAACCATTTTGAATGTTAAAACTTTTAAATTAAGATGCATTCACATCGAAAGGTAACTGCGACATAGTTTAGTTCAGTTGCCTTCAATGCTGTACAATTTTACTTGATGAATTGAAATAACTTTTGCTTTAAGAAAAATGACAATGAAATCTACAGTTTGCATTAAAATCATACTTAGTTAAATAGCAAATAACGAAAGAATAAAACCTGTCAAGCATTAAATACAATAGTTTGACCAATATCTGTCTCCGAATTTTCGAAAGTTAGGCTCTGTCGACAACCCCCAAAAGTACATATTTTCAGGTTAGTACTCGTATAATTTTGACGAAGAGGAGTGGGGTGAATAAAAGAAATTTACAAAAATGCCATCTCTACGTCAACAAACCTCGAATACTGTCTGCAAAATATCCATATCTGGTGCAAAAAAGGGTTGAATGTCCTAAATATGTTCTGCTTTTCTGTGTCCCCGGTATGAGTGAAATGTCAGAGTTGAAGTGTGACGTTCATCGCATGATAGCAGTTAGCGACAAATGCGTTTAAGCAACATGTGAAAATCACTGATTCAAAGTCCATATCCATGTGGAAAGAAAAGAAGGTGCTTAACGTGTTGCTCCGTTATCAATCATTGATAAAATATTGATAAGAAAAAAAAAATGAGCAGTTGGTACCTTAACTCTTTTCGACTTATTCAAGTTCGTCAAAAATTAAAGATGAACCCACTACTTTCTCTTCTGAAGGGTTCTGTATTTTGATTCATCTTTCTCTATCTTTTTGACGTGCAATTGTGCTGACAGACTCCCCGGCACCGCAGTACATATGTATCAAATTAACATTAATAAAAGTCTCCAGTTTCCTGTGCAATTTCACTTTCCAAGATCAATTTTTGAAACATTTAAATTTATACAGACTGGTTCGTTTTAAATTCTTTACTTTACGATTCACAGATAGAATGTATGTCTCTTCGTATGTAAACTCTGCTGTTGCTGTGTTAAACACGCCACACACACGCGCGCACGCACGTTCATTGTTGAACTTTAACTTTTCCCCAGAAAAGTTAAAAGTTAGAACTAACTTTTTAAAAAATTTCTTCTTGTGAATAAGATTGCATGTGTCCCGACACCTAAGCTACAGTGGATTAACTGATGATACCCGACCCACACCCCGGGCTGTTTTTTTTTCTTTCTTTTTCTTTCTCTCTCTCTCTCTCTCTCTCTCTCTCTCTCTCTCTCTCTCTCTCTCTCTCTCTCTCTTTCTTCTCAAACCGTCAACCCAAACTATCAACTTCAGGTTTCTTCAGTCTTTGAGTTAGTCTGGCTGTCTGGCTGTGTACATATGTATCACACATGGATCATCAGAATATTTACCACAACTTTCTTACATAAACCCAGATTATCTAAACTAAGTACTAAATATGATTTTATCTACAATCTTGAGTAAAAATATTGGAAATTTCAAAATGGATTAAGAAAAAAATGCCCAGGGATGTTATTTTTTTTAAATTCTTATGTTTGTTTGTTTTTTTATATCGTTAAGACACTGGAAATTGCAAAATCAATAATTCTTTTTAAATACCCCAGGAAATTATTTTTTCTTTTCTTAAATTTTTATATTGTTAAGACACTGCTGTTATAAAAAATTAAAAAATACTTTATATCACAGAAATTTCGGAAAATGTTCAATCATCAAACTTCATTTTAATGTTAAGTAATTTTTTTTTTCTGAAAAATCTCTGATTCTAAAGATTTTTCTCAAAGGAAGGTTGTAACAGTTTTTCTCCCAATCTTTCCTTTTAGAATTAACGCCATGATTTTAAGAAAAGAATAATCTTTTATACATGTTTGAGCCTTTTTTTTCATCTCAGGTATCAATTGTTTCATTTATAAAATTATACGTTTGGCCAAAAACTCTACCGGTAACTTGATACCTGGGATGAAAAAAAACAAACTTCAAACTTATATAAAAGATTATTTTATCATCAAAATCTTTGTGTAATTATCGAGAATGAAGTTGGGGAAGAAATCTGTAAAACCAATTCCCTGAGAAAGATTGATGGAATCAGAGAATTTTCAGAAAATTAACAGCATGAAAAGTTGTCCGATTGTGATCATCAAAATGATGTAACATTAGCATAAAACTCATCTCATTAAGTCACTTTTCTGTCGGTTGGTTTGTTTTGATTATTATAAATAACAGAAAAAGGAAGGAAAGGTGTATTGTTACTATTATGTCAGAAGAGGTGTAATCTCACTGAAAGGTGTGATGTCATTAAAAGAATATCTATCTAATCAATTTTTGTACCAGTTTCTATGAAGTCATAATAGAATATCCGAGGTCCACATTATTGTACTTTGAAAAAGCAAAAAAAAGCCATTAAAATTGTCATTAATGATTTTAATTGAAAGTAATACTCATAGGATATTTCTACAACACAGTATTTTACGAGTATTAGAATCAATTGACCCAGAAAAAGACTACTCATTCTTTTTCCTCCTCTTCCCATCCTCTTTCTTCTTCTACAACTAGAAAAATATCCCTACAATTTTCAATACTTTTATTATATAAAATCTTTGACAAAATCAGATTCAGTATTTACAATAGTTTAGACGTACCAGGTTCAGACATGAAGTTCATAGATGTCCTGGTTTTAGACATTCTTAGTTTAGACATTCTGGGTTTAGACAAAGTGCATTTGCATACATGACACACCAATGCTAAAGGGTTGAAAATTTAATCATTAACTAGAGAAACGATCTTTATATTTATTTCATGAAAATTCTCCCTAAACACGTTTTTAGTCAATTGGGTTCAATTAGCAATGTAAATGTATGCTAAATTGATCCCTCACTTTGTGTCCGGTAGCTTTCATGCTTTTATTTATCTTTTTTAATTTCAGTCGTCCTTATAGCAGGTGGCAAATTTCTGTACGTCTCTCTGCGTGTCTGTCTGTCTGTTGGTATGCAAGCTATGAAGGTGTAATTTTTCTACCAATCCTCTCCAAATTCAGGCAGGATTCATATTTTCAATATGTCCCAAAGTACTTTTTGATTTTACAAAAAAAAAATCCATAAGGTTTATAGAGCAGGGGTCTATTTACGATGAAACTATAATGCTAACCTGGACCATTACTGTCAGTTCAATAAAAAATTTACAAAAAAAATTAAAAACATATGTATTTGCTACATTTCTTAAATAGAAAAAAAAATACTTCGTGCTTGAGCACACAAGGTAACTGTTCAGTTACACAACTATTTGATTCCCTATGATGCTATGTTGATATGAACCTAGAATTTTTAGAACTGGCTCACTTGTTAACAGAAACAGATATCATTTTCAATGAGTATGATTATGATATATGATTATTATATCACTTAAATATAAGTATGATATGATAAATCTGACCAATGTCAACTTCGTACAATGGCCAGTTGTCTGGTGATCATAGTTCATACACACACACACAAATTTCTGCCATTGTATTTAGATTGTAGTTAGATATTTCGCAAAGAAAACTAGGGAAGTTATGAATCACTGCCACCCAAAAATGCTGGTTGTTACCTTGTAAATTAAGCAGTTGTGGCGGTAAAATCAATTTACCTTGATGAGAATACTACCAGTATAGTTTGAACCATGAATTTATGATTAAAAAAGAACAAAAGAACATAGACACAAAATAAGGGATCAATTTGTCCTAAACTATCATTGTAAATTGAACACCACCTTATAAAAGACTATTTGAGGGGAGAATTTTCAAAACAAGAAAATAATTTTCCTCACTCATTGAGAGAGATGTATATGCAAAAAATTTCAAGTTTATATTATGAATTGTTATGGCTGAACAAAGTTTTGATAGATACCTAGACAGATACATCTAAATGTCAGAACACATGAAAAACTTAAATCCAACAACAGTATCTAAACCAGACTGTTGTGGGTAGCAGCAATTAATCATTTTTTCAAAGTGTCAAACCAATGCAAAACATTTGAAAAGCTCTTGCTTAGAGGGAACCATGTTCTCAACCTCAGTAGAGCTGCGTTATAAAAACCATCTGATCTCGTAGACCAGAAAGTTTTTATCTCTGTACGTCTGATACCGGTAGCATGTGCCAAATCATTTTTAAGCTAAAGCAAATGTTGTTTTTTTTGTTTTCATAAAAAATAGTATGTAAATTGATCAAGCATGAAGAGTGTGGTAAAATTTCACAAGTTACCTCCCTTAGTTTTTTTTCTTCTCATTAGTGGTTAGGAAACTTCTGTATGTACATAGACCTCCAGGGCCTAATTTTTGGCGAATCATCACCAAATTTAAAAAGAGCATGTATTTTTTGTATATCTCAAAGTACATTTCAGTTTTTTTACAAAAAAAAATTTTCTCAGATTTTACGAGTGGGGTTTTGTTTACAATGTAATTATGATGTAATACTTGGCCCTTGCTTTCCACCAAAGTTTAAAAATTCAAATTAGCATGTAAAACAAAAAAGTTATTCCCTTTGACTGATTTATTTTACTTTCCTCACTTATGTTTTTTTTTAATGAAATATTTGAAACCTGAGTCATTTCAGCCCATTGTTATTGGAAAGTTTTCTATTTTGAAGTAAAGGAAAATAATAACGTTCACAAATGGAATTGGAAAGAGTTACCTTAATAAGATGAATTAGAGAAATAAAAAGAAAGATAGAATAAATTTGTCCCCCAAGTTGTATCTGGCAGGATAGCCTCCCCCCCACACACACACACCTCCTCTGTAAATAAGCCTACATAAAAATGGGTGGATGTTGTATCGGTTAAATTTAACCTCAAGTTGGTTTTAGTAAAAAAAATTTTATTGGTCAATAGGGACTAAAATAATATTTTAAACATCTTCCTTCATGTCTTCAATATAATGGAAAGTATTTAAATGAATCTAGATGTTATTAATAAACTATACCCATCAAAATATGGCCCAGAAAACATCAAAAAAGCTTTTATTCCAAAATTTAAGAAAATCAGTTCTAGAAAGAGTTTAGTGGAGTATTGATGCCAATTTTCAAGTCTGTAGACAAAACAGTATGGCCATGAGTGCTGGAACACATAAACTAACTCTTGCGTGTATAAAGAGGGAAGAATCTTTCACAATCTTTGGTGGCCTCAGTTGTTCAATAATTCAACATTTGTTGTTCAAACGATTTTCTTTCAAATTTTCACTTCAGAATAAAGTTTACCCATCTTTTTTTTTTTCTACACAAGTGCAATGTGAATGAAACCTTCAAAGGTAGTTTTTTTGACATGCTTTTCCATTTATGACGTTAGGTCAAATTTGAGAAAAAAAACACCTCAGATTTTTACATCGGTAATCCTTGCTTACTCAGTACTAAAATCATCTAGCATAAAAATTGCTAAAAGTTACCCCCCTTAATGACTAAAAACGGCTAGATCTTTCATTTCCTGGTAACTTTATAGCTAGCATTTTTTGCGCTCACTATACAATACCATTCTTCAAATCTAAGATCTCATTCTCAAAATAAAACATAAAATTAAACATCAAAATTGTGTCATGATCAATGTGCAGTTGCCCATAGCATTGTACAACCCGATTAAATACTTTCTAGGAATTCAATCATTGACAAAAAACCAATACATTATACTACTATTTCAGTCCTTGCAGAAAACCAGGAAAAGCTCATAGAGTGCCTAGTTAAACACCACTTCCCACAGAATTCTATTGACTGCATCGATTGAATACGTTGTTTAAAAATAAAGGTGAAAAAAAACAATTTAATAGCTTTTATTTTCAATATTGTGTTATGATCTGATCGATATGTTGTCTAATTATACTTTTCAGAGACTTTATATGAATTTTAGTGTGTAATTGACATTTTTAGACCCTTCATATGAACTTTTAAGCATACTTAACATTTTTGACTAAAAAGTCTAGCCGTTTTTAGCTATCTAACCTTTGGCAATCTTGAAAAACACATGATATTATTATTTTTTTACATAGAAGCCCAACTCAATATATGAGTCGTGATTAAACTAAAAATTTGACATATTCATGTAAATGAAAAATATATATTTGTAGATAACTGGATACAGAAATGAATAACAAAAAGCATAACTTATCTCATCGTAAATATTACCAGAATTACTTTGGCTACATCATATCCCCATTCTCAAACATTAATTTCACAACAAAAACTCTATCATTTAATACCATGATAAATTTTAAATACGCACTCACACCACAGAACATTGCTTTTAGTGACCCAACTTTGAACGATGTAACTAAAACACATGGCTCAGTGGGCTCTGTTCAGGTAAATGAACATTACGTGGACAACATAAACATTATTGTGGTTTTTCAATATTATCAAGGACTAACATTATCCAGACTGAAAAAGATATAGAAATTGACCTTTATCAGCACCTTACTAGCAGTAATTTCAGTATTCATGCCATTTCTTGTACGCATTGTTATGCTGCATACATCAGACAAAGAAAGAATCCATTTTGGAAGTGCTTCAATGACCCCTGAAAGAATTGGCAGAGTTATGTCTGTTGTAAACAAAAAAACAGTCTAACTTTTTTGAATCATTATACCAGTAAACACTCAGGATCTTAAGTTTCACAAAGCATTCAAGATTATACTCTTGGAGGAATGTAATGCCAAGGACCTTGATTTGCATTAAACCAACAGGAAAGAGAATCTAAGATCCTCAATTAATATCACTTATATGTTACTACCTGTGGTTAGGTAAATTTATTTTCAAAGATACTGGAATCTTTCACCACTTCATGATGTTGTTCCAGACAGATAATGTTATTTTGCTGGCTCAGCCATTGCAATTTGGCTTTTGAATACAATTTGGAAGATTGTTATTCTCATTGCAGGATTTAAACTGTGTTACAAGTGTTGCACATATCCTAATCACATTTTTGCTGAATTTTGTAACAAGTCCCCAACTGATTTTTCTAAATACTGAACATGCAAGGAAATTTTTGTTTTACATGTTGACAATGGTATAAGAAGCTGGAACATTTTCTGTTGAATTTATGCTATTTTATTTTATTTAATTCTACCTTTTCATTGACTTCAATTGAACTTAACTAGACCTGCTGTTAAGAGAAAAATCATGTAGGTTGTGATAAAAGCATTAGATTTGTGACAATAGACTATTTCAATGTATGCCGGATCAAATAAGAGGAGACAAGGGATCAGACAAATGATCCATGGTCAAATCATCGGATCAAAATATGATTTTATTTCATCATAATTTCACATTCTCATCTTGACCTGTTTATATATATGATCCATTTCTTCACTTATTAGCAGGCAGAGACAAAGCTCAGAGCACTGTACCTCAGCATTTTTGCACTTACAGCAGCCTCTGTCCATGACTTTATTGCCTCATTGGATTAGTTTGTCATGGGACTTTGATGTTTTAGGTAGGTTAGCCCAGTGTGGTGGCCCCAGTTGGATGGGTCAGGGAGGACTGCCAGGGCAATGTGACTTTGGCACCATGCATATCCAACCTTATACACAGCACATTTAATGTGCTGCACAAGCACTGCTTAAGTTGGTGGAATATCTCTAATGACACGCGATCTATGGCCAAATTGCTTTTTCTGAGCTCCATTCACTCTACTCAAGGGACATGTTTTATTGTACATGAAAACAGATCTTTCAATCTCATTCAGCACAGTCTAATTTACATCATTTGATTTCAGAGAGTACTGGGAATGCATCTTTAACTAAAGCATATACCTCCCAGGCTTACTATGTTGATTGAATGACCCAAAGTCACATCTCAATAATGCATGGAATATCTTTACTTTTTAGACTACCAAGTTCAGTAAAGATATCATGAACAGAGACGTATCTAAAGTTATTATTAATCTATAAAGCTATCCATAACTCCTCCCAATTCAGTCTTTCAAAGAAAATCACAGCAAGGACAACTACATCAGAGTCAACTGTTCTTATTAGGGCCCTCTTGTATCTTTCCTTTCAACAATGATCTGAGGAAAAATCAAGCTGGTCACAGCGGGAACAGCTTATCGTGTATGTTCCCATCATTTGAGGAAAATTTCATTGTTGAATGCACTAATGATGTTTCTTTTTGTCTAGTGTTCATACCCTGAATTCTTGAAGCCAGGAACTCAAGAACTGCCATTCTTGCAACATGACCTGCCCATTGCCATTTAAGTCCTAATAGATTCTATGATGTTTCGGACTCCCAATTTCTTCCTGATATACTGTGTGCTGTCTTGTGATCTCTGCACGTGAGGTTGAGCATGATTCTCTCATGTGCATGTTGTATGGTTCTCAGTTTGATAATGTCTACAGAGAGCTTTACCTGAACAGATATATAGATAATCTATTTCAACATATATATACTTATATAATGAAATGATGGACTTGCTACACAAACACATTTAATTTTCTGCCCTGTTTGGGCTTCTTCAGACAAATGATTCATTGCATTTGGATGCCTATTTAGATATGCTTGGGGGCGGGGGCAGAATTTTCTGAGTAGAAAATCTTTATCTTAATCTATTTATATTTCTCTCTTTTTTTTCTCTTGTTTGTGTGTGTGTGTGTGTGTGTGTGTGTGTGTGTGTGTGTGTGTGTGTGCATGGGTGTGTGCATTTATAGAAGAATAGAACAATTAATTAGCTTAAAACATGAGGAATATTGAGACATATCAATTTTTAAAATAAGATATCCATAAAATAATGATAATGGATAATAAAAATCCTGCAGAATAATTGTTATTGTATTTATATTCCTTATGAAAGCCAGCAAATTGCATTATACAATGTCTTGACCAATCATGCAACAGCACTATACAATGATGTATCCACATTCAGATCATGTGTTAGTCAGATAATTATATAATGTGAATAGTCATATAATAATGTCTATATGGATGTATTCAGCCAAGAAAGGAAAGCAAGAGAAATAGTCAGGTAATTATACAATATCTGTATGATTGTGTCAAGCATAAAGAGGTTAGTCAGAAAAATAGTCAGGTAAAAATAAGCCTGTATGATGGAAGGTATTCAATGTAGATGGGAGATCCAGAAAGTTAGTCAGGTTATTGAGCAAAACAAAACTTCTGGTCTGCCTGCTGGTCTGTATCACTGTGTACATCCTAGAAAGAGAAATTCACAAAGATAGTCAGGTAATTATATAAAATAAAACACCTTCAGTCTGTTGGTTTATTTGACTGTGTTCAGAATGAAGGGGGTAAGCAAGAGAGATTATGAGGTAATGATATCTGTTTGACTGAGTCCAACAGAGGAGAGAGCCTATGAAATAGTCAAGTCATACTTAGACAGATAGACATGTAATACATATGCAATCATGACTTTTATCATGAAATGACTGAGAGGGTGGAATAGCTAAGTGCATTATGTGCATAATTCTAGGAAAAGTCTATAAACCAGTCGAAACCATTGTGGATTGAATCTGAATATCATCAAAAAGTATAAGCTGCTTCATGAAGGTCCCCTGGGTCTATGTCCCGCACCTCGGGAATACTTTTAGGGACTCATTTTTTTCTAAATTGAAACAATCAAATCTAAAAGTATGACTGAAACATGTTTTGATTGGTTTTGGTTGGAGCCTGAATGTTTTTAATGTATTTTCTATCATTTCTGATCATTTGAGAATATCAAACAATAAGCATTCTTTTCAGTCTTAAAATAGCCAAAGATTTTCTTTAAAAAAAATTTGAGATATAGTCGCACAATCTAATATTTTTCTCAAAAAATTTCCAATTTCTAAATATATTTCTTTCCTTCAAAAAAGGTAATATTGCTAAACTACATTTTTTTTCTCATTTTGTCATGAACATTGGTTTCATCATTATATCTTTTTTGGTTATGACGTCAGTCAAATTTCATAGTATTACATTTTGGACACTATTCCTTTTATTTCTAATGTAAGACTTATATCCAAAGTGGCTAAAAAGTATATGGGAGGTGTTCCAGTATGAGGAAAGCAAAATTAGTTACTGACACTAACCTAGATTTTAGCCGACCAATCAGCTGATTAGCCATAACAAAATTATGAAGCATCATTGATTTAATATAATTATAATTTCATGAAAGCTTTAGTCTTATGAATTCTGATAAAGCATGCAGTTAATGAAGGAATAATAATGTAGTCTATTTTCAGGTGATTTTCTAGATTATTTTCTCGGAAATTCAGATGTTTTTGGATTTTTTTGCCCTCAATTTTGGATATGAAATTCCCAAAGAGATGGGATCACTGACTGAGAGCATTTATCTTATAAGTATTAGTAGAGGGGATTTAGCTGATTTTTGTTATTGTAATAAAGTCATTACATTATCAAACTTGACCGGATAATATTTGTGACCGAGAAAGGAACATTTCCCCACAATTCTTCATATTTTCATTGTTCAATTTTGAAATATCATTTTGTAATGAGAGAATTCTCCAAGAAGAGATTGACAAAGATATCTCACATCTTATCTCTGTTATTTGTCAACTTGACTAACTAGTTCTTAAATATTACTTTGAATTTTATTTTTACAGCTTGTGAACAACAGTTACACTTTGGATTCATTTTCATTGAATCATAAGTTTCTATGATTTTGCTAAACTTTTTCGATTTTTCCTTGTCTCTGAGATATAGAACAATAATAGAAATGTTTCTTTCATCTTCACACAGCTACATGAAATTTCCTTAGCAAAATTCTTCATTAAAAAATGTCATTCAGAGTTATTCCCCCTTAAAACCAAATTACCCACAATCCTTACTTAGCTTCCAAAATGGCGAAAGAACCGCTCGTAAATAACTTTGAAGTTCCCTCATGGTTAGTAATAACTTTTTGTTCTTGTTTTTAACTGTTGATCAGAACATTCAAAGATCAATATGGACACTAAGAAATCTAGGCAGAGTCTCTTTTGTGCACTGATCAGCGTTTAAATCATCTGTAATGTCATCAAAACATGTGCCGGTATGCACGTTGTTAGAAGAATAATACAAAATAAATGAAAATAAACCTCTGAAAATTATAACTGACAACAAATGTGCCTAAAAACCTCCCCAACTTATTACCTTTCTGTTGTACTATATAGAATAAGAGGAAATCCAGCCACTATTTTCCTTTTTTTCTTCTTTAGAGGTCGGTCCTTTCGAAGTACGTAACTTTAAGATGTTGATGTAAACTCGAAACATAATTCTTCAGCGGTAGTTGTATTATTGTTTAGTTTTTGTAATTTTTATTATTTTATTTTTATTGATGTTATTTTTTCCGGAAATGTATGAACGACTTGGACAAAATCGACAGATTTTTTATACTTTTCTCTTACTTTTTGCCTTTGGAAAATCTTGAAAATACCCTCGTGAAAATTAAGTGGAATATAACTTGGCAAATGAAATGCGTGTGAATAACTTTTGAATTGGAGAGATCCCCAAAATGCATTTTGGTTTATTTCTAATTTCACTTTTGGAAGAAGTGGCTTTCCATGTTGTTGGATAATGCAATGGAACTTTTATTTATTCTCTTAGTCCAGACTGAACGACTTGTTTTAATGGTTCAGATAATTTATTTAAACTGCTTAACTTCCAATTTTATAAAGAAGGGTTGTTGAGGCCCACTTCTTGGTATCAAGGAAATTCAGCTGCTCTCATTAATGCAATAAATTCCAAATCAACAGCATATCCACAACTGGTACTCCATGTATGAATAATTGATTTAATCTTACCTGATTGTGAGAATATGTTTGGAGTTGAAAAAAATATCTCGGATAACTTTTAGTTTTCATCAAAAAAAGAAAAAAAAAATTGTGAAGTAGGTAAAAAGTATTTCAGGGAAATATTTTTCTGAAGGTGAAATAGTAACACAAATAATCATTGAACCTTAAAATTTGTACTGTTACCCTCCACCATAATGCTGGCCCTACTCAACCCAGTAAGATAACTCATTATTAATTTTGACTACTTTTAACTTGCATTTTAATTCTTGCTGCCATAGAATCATGGCCAGAGTTGACAATAATTTATTCACCCATTAAAATACAACTACAATGATAAATAAAATGAATACATTTTTTTGTATAAGTATAATAAGTTATTGTTGTAATGTTCAAACCATGGTCAGAGCTAGATGTCCTAATTTTGGGTAGAACTAATCAGTATGGTAATCTATATTAGAATTCTTTTACTTGGGAATTTGTCACCAATTTAAAAGCCATTTGTTTAAAATATGGTTACGCTGGGTGCTCATGCCTTATTGCACTGAAAACCAGTTAAATTGTGATAAAAAATCAACTAAAAGTCAAGATGAAGATAAATAATAGTTAAAATTAATATAATTGGTTATGATACTTCATCTAATGATGAAAATGAAATGATTTTTTCGATAATTTTAGCAAGATTAAACCTCTTCTTTTGCATATTTTGAAATCTACCTTTTTTCAAATGATGTAATGAGAGAATTCATTACTTTTAATAACATCAGGTCAAGTTTTTATTTATCAATTTGACAGTTACCAATACCTACTTTAACTAACCTTAGTCATGAAATTCTCAAATAGTCATCTGCTCCTGCCCCTAAGCAGGTAGGAAAAACAATTTTTGCAGTTTACAATGATAGCAATACAATTGATCATTCAATTATGTATAATAGGTATGTGGTCTTCTCACTAGAAATGAAATTATAGGAATTTCATAAGACTGAAAATATAACCTTTTGGGTTTACTAATGTAAGGAAAATGTCTGGAACTCCGTGCTATCAAAAATAATTTTTTGCTGTAAACTCAAAGAAAAATGAAGATGTGTAGTTGATTGAATAGAAAAAATTGTTTTCAAAGTATAATAGATGAAAGTGCAGACATATTGCTTATTGAATTATAGAAGATGAGTTTGCATGATTGACTTGTGATTTTGTTCTGATTTGTGATATGGTAAGACTAGTCAAGCTTGGTATGAGTCTACCAGAAAGTATTTTGCTCTTTCTTGACATGGTATTAAAGATGTTGGTAGTAGTGAGCAGACAGTGGCTTATTTACATGAAACTTTTCCTATGTGATTGTTTTAACAATGCAGCTGAAATGTGGCAAACATGGTGAAGGGAATTCACCGTTCATGCCCAGATACCAAATGGCTGTTTTCTGATCCGTACTGAATGATGAGAGTGAATAAATCCTTGAGGACATACGTTTTAACAAAATGGAAGATGTAATTTTCCTGGAGCAGATGAATAAATATTTTAAAAGTCAAACTAACTAGATGTTTCAAAGTTATGTATGTGCCAGGTGAAATGATGGACCACTCTGTTACAGCACTGAAATATCTCATCAAACCCTGCAGATTTTGTTTCCAGTGTCATAACTAGATACTTAGAAACTGGATAATATTTGGAATAGATAATGACGAGATCATTAGGGCCACACTTTATATGAGGGACCTAATCTGGAAAAAGGCATCAGGTGTCAGTGCAGTATCAGATGTCTCAGTCTTTAACGACTGATAAGTTTAGGCCCACTGATATTTTTTAGATCAATATTTTCCAGTCTTGCCATATGTGGTTTGTTGTATGTTTCATGGTCAAAATCATTGAAAGCCGAAGATGATTTTCCCAGCTTAGGGGAAAAGCCAGCAATAAGTGTAACAGGTTCAACCACTTTCCGAAGGTGTGCAAATCAATTCATTCAGAGCAAATGAACTGCTGTCAGATGACAACCTCATATTGGAGGCCCTGGAATCTCTGCACAGGTGTGGCTTGACGATCAATTCATCTTGACTGCATCATGAATTTCAATGTCATCTACTGATGATATATCCCTATATCAGATTACAACCATCCAACTATTCATGTGGAACAAATCAAGTGTGAAAACCATTGGAATTGCGGATACTGAGATCACAAACTCCCAAGTCAATATAATCCTGCATAATTTGTATGTAGTTGTGAAAGAAGATTTTACTCCGCTTTACTTGGGACCAATGACCTGCACGTTCTCAGCCCGCTGAAAATCAGTTTTGATGTATTTATCAATGCTGTAAATGTTTCTCTAACCTTAGCTGAGTATCCTTGCATATTTGGTAAGAGACTGGAAAAGATGCCAGTGACTGAATTATGCATTTTTGTATTTGATGAAAATTTGACTTTGGAGGCTGAATGTAGTTTTACTGACTGGATGTGAAAAAGATATGCAGATTATTATCTTTGCACATCTGTTTGTAACCTTTAAACACGAAGGAAGTTGACACCAAGAAATTGGGATCTATTCTACCCTTGCCAAGGACAATTACACAAAATGTTATTAGTTAGCAATCTGAATTTTAAACCATTTTGTCAATACTATTTCTTTTAACACCCTTCAATGTTCCTTGATGAAGCTCAGACTCACAACCATGAAGAATAGATGCATATTCAGAAATTCAGCATTGTTTGAAAAGTTTTTCTTACAAATTTTATTTTTCAAGCTCCTTAAAAGAACTGATTTCTCTGCTGCACACAACTTCTGTTTCAGTTGAAAGGCAATTAATTCAATGATCTATATCAATGATTTTGTAAATTTCAATTATGCTACAATTCTTTAAACACTTTTTTTTATTTTTTCATCTTACCAGGGCAGGTAAACCGCCATCGGGGCTTCATTTGGATGTGCTAAAAGAAGGAAAAATGATTCAGGTACATTTTTGAATTATTCCTTTTTGGATGTATATTTTGATATAGACTAATTCAGCTAAGCAGTGCCATTATCGGAGGAAGTAATGCATTTCTTACTTAACCTCACTTGCAGTATTCTCTTCATCTTATGTCAGAACAGCCAGACATTGTTTCATTTCATGTTTCAGCATAATCAAGTTTATATGATCAAATATTTTAGTGAGTTTGAAAATTGAAATCATTATTGATCAAGTGCAAATAATTTTTCAGTGCAAGATTTCCTCCTCAAGCTCAAATATTAACTTTAAATCAATAAATATGTTTCAATAAGTCAGCTATTATCTCTTAATAACTGACAACAGTAATCAGTCTATATCTCACCATCTCTATCTTGTTTTTGTGTAATTGTATATATCAGTTATTTTAATGATATATGTTATTGAATTTATCATTAAAAAGTATATCATAAATGTAAGCAATATAATCATTAATTTTTGGTATTTTCTTTCATCTTGATTATTTTGTTGCTATTTACAATAAATAAAAAAAACTACTAAAAATTTGAGATGAAAGGAAATACTTACCCACCCCAAATAATATTTTGTACTTTGCTAGATTTACATTTTACAACAACAACTTATGGTTATGTAATGCAAATGTCTCCACATGATCAGCAAGACAGGCCCACCAAGTCTTGATGGTCAAAAATACACTCACTCATCTCTTGAAGATGGCTGTAGGATACAACGGCTGAAACGTTGTGTTCAAAGATTGAACCAAGATGAGTACAAAAAAATAAAAAAAACTATACATAATGATATTCCCTCATCTAAAAAATTCAGACAGAAAATTTAGTTCAATTTTGATGTTTAGATACTTATTATACTTACTAGGAGAAAAAAGTTACGAGAAGGTTTTATATTTCTTATGTCAATTTGACATAAGCTATCATTTCACCAAACAGTTGATAGAATTTCATTTATTAATAGTGTTAAGGTTTAAAGAATGATTCCCACTCAAATGTTATATTATTTCCCTTATAACTATAATTAAGAAAACCATGAGCAACTTTTTCATTTAAAGAATTCATTAGCATTACCCAAGAATCTTTTCATTCTCATTGCCAACACTGAAGAGGAGTTCTCTCTGTTGAACTTTTATTGTTAATTTAGTGACAAAGTGCGTACCTTTAATTGTGTAAATCAGTTCTCAACTTCACTAATTTTTGTCCCCAGCAGAAAAAATGCTTCATCTAAGAGAAACTTGGGGATAAACCAGTCAAAACAATACGACAAAAACAACAAAATGGAGATAATAGTACACAAATCTCAGCCTTAGAAAAGTATTGATATTATCATATTATTATCAGGATTATTCTTTTTCAAAACAAACTAAGTGGGAATGAATTGAATAACCATTGCCATCAAATATGGCAAAAGGTTTCATCCCTTTTTGTTGTATGTGTAATTGTTTATATATAAGTGCTCCTGGCCATACCATTTTGTCTACAAACTTGAAAATTGACATGAGTGCTTCAGTAGACCTCTCCAAAAAAAAATTCTTTTGACTTTGGGAAAAAAAAGTTTTTCTTCTTTTTCAAACCTTATTCTGACTGGTTTATTATTCTCCAGAATCTATTTACTGCTCTACTCTATTTTAGGTGTTTTCCAATATAAAATGCCAATGATGTCATAAATAGAATTTATTCTGACCATATTTATTCTTTGATAGAATTTTTTTACATGACTTCAAATTTTGATACGACAGTTGTTCAATTACTGTTTGTGATAGTGAGTTTTGCATTATGTTTTAATAATTAACCGCCTACTGATTTTATTACAATTAATTATTACCTGCGTAGGCAGACTTAGAATTACATGTTTAATAATCGATTTTTGACCCAGATGTCTGAAGACAGTGTATTTATAAATGTTCGGACTGATTATTAAAATTGAAATTGACTTTTCCAACATTTCATGACCTTATCAATTTTTTCCTTTTCAGAAACTTATGATAGATGAAAAGAAATGTTACTTCTTTGGTAGAAACAAGCAGCTTTGTGACTTTTGTATTGATCATGCTTCTTGTTCCCGTGTTCACGCAGCCCTCGTATGGCATAAACACCTTTCACGCCCTTTCATCATGGATCTTGGCAGCAGTAAGTACTTCGACACTTTTTACCATTCCTAATGTTTCAATGGTTGAATGTTTATATATAATTCAGCAAAACATCATTTTCATAATACCACTTTGGGCTACAGACAAACTCTTTCATCACCGTCCTGAAGAACAATCACAACCATTCCCAATAGAAGAAAAAAACCATTAAAATGTTGAGGAAATAAATAATTATATTTATTTTGCTCCATTCTGATTAACTGTTTTTGAACAAAGCTGAAAAGTTATCTGTAAACTGTAGAGTTGCAACAATTGATTGATTTGTTAACTGTTGAATTAATCGCTGACATAGTCCTCTATGACAGTAAACTGAATACCTTAGGATTTTGGACAAAACATGACATCTGAGGATGTCATCTCGGACTTTGGAAAATGTTGGTCAATAATTTTCACCATTTTCTGACATTTTGTTGTAGTTTATATAGTTTACGAGCAAGTAATTAATTAATGAAAAAATAATCAATGAATTAATCAATAGTGAAAAGAATTGTTGGTTGCAACCCTAATAAATTGTAAAAAACACAAAATTGAGAACAAATAAATTGAAGAACCGAAATTCTGTCATAAGTCTTAAAATCAGGATTGCCAGACAGTTGGAGATGTTTCTGTACAAAAACACTCCTGGTCAAATGCTGAGAGTATTTATAAGACATTTCTATACCACACTACACTAAAAAATAAGCATTTATCAAAATGTTTGCTTAACTTAATCAATTCTATATTTCAAAGTCCTAAAGGGAGGGTCCCCAAAACTTTTTAGACCGTTTCATACAATCCTTGATCCCACATTAAACCCCAGGCTTGTACAAAAACTATTACAACAAATAATAACAATAATTAAGTAGACATGGTTTTATTTCATTTAAACAAAATTGGAAACTAAGAAAAAAATAAATATGGCCAAACCAAAAAGTTAATTGTCAAATGCATGTCAAAAAGGCAAAATTTGGCCATAAAATTGCTGGAATAGCAACCCTGTTTTGAACTGAGATCTCCGTGCCCTACAACCTTCACCCTACCACTCTTTCTGCAGAGGTTGTTTCTGAGACAAACAAATATATATAGAGGGATAGGGAAGAGAAAAAGTATACATTTACATACAGTGTATGTATTTGTAACTGTATACCTTTTCACTCTTTATATCTCTCGGTTCAGTTTCTAATTAGCTAAAACTTGAGTAAAAAAATTGAAAATAATCCATTTTACCCCAAGAAAGTGCCCAAAACATATTTTCTACCATCCCCCGGGACGCTGTTAATTTTGAGCCCCGATACCACTTTTTTTTACAGAACTTGATTTTCTTGAAAGTTCACACACACTCACACTTTTTTTCTTACAAATTAAATAATCAAAGTTAATTTTAAAAAATCTTGCTTTCAGGTAGTTTAAATTGGAGAAAAATTATTGGATTAATTATGCTATCTATTTCTACTATGTCAGTTATGCCAATATTTAATATCGTAGTAAGAGACTGATCACACATTTAATGCCATTTGACTCTACTTGGCACATAGGCTTGTATTGTGGCTAAAAATCATTCAATGCTTATCAAAACTTCTAGAGATAAATAAGATACTATCATTTTGATTCCCGCATTATTTTCTTATTTACAATATACTCTAAAATTCTGTACAAAAATTAAAAAAAATATTTGATTTAAAAAAACAAAAATATAGCTTTATTTCCCTCAAAAATATTTTGGTTAAACATTAATCAGAAATGAAGCATTTCAGCTGAATATATAATTCAACTGAAAAATTTGATTAAACTGAAAATTCATTACAAAGAAACATGCAATTTATATTTCATACAGTATTTTACTGAAATCAGTTAGCCAATCGTACTGAAAAAATCCTTTTTCACTTGTATGGTAGATCATAAATAATCATAAGCACTGATTTTTCAGTGAAACAATATAAATGAGTTACTAAATTCTTAGATACAGAGCTTCGTATAGGTAAACACAAATATATGAAAAATCATTATAAAAATTTATAAAAAAAAATTCTATTTATGTTTCAAAATCTCATCAGTTTACTTGTAAAATATCAAGTTTCTATTTATTTGGTACAATCTTTGAACTCTTTAGAATACTGATCTCAAGTCCAATTATTTTGTAAATATTGTCAGCTAACTCTCTCTTATGAACTAGCTAACCTGTTAATGCCATTTTATCAATTATCGTTACAACAAGAGTAAATCCTGTGCTTGAATTTTGGTGTGAAAGCAGGAGTGAATTGTTTAGATTTCTTGTCAACACATTCAGCAGTTTCCTATGTTGAGAGAAAAAAGGGTAATGAACTTTTCAATGTGATGACAACACTTAATAGAGGCATAAATACCTCATGTAATTAATCTGGTGTTGAAGTCTGTGTAAGTGTAATTTCATATTGATACTTGAAAAAATGTTTTCTCTCAATTGTAGAAAATTGTTGAAAAAAAAATCAATCATGAAATGCAGACAAACTTGAATTTGCATGCCTATTATGAATTAATGTATTGATTCACATATCTTGGTTTCTTAATTCCTTTTTTAAAAGTTGAAGTTTATTGTAGTCATATTAAAATATTTGTAATGTGTTCTATTGGGAGTTCATTTTTAGTCAAATTTTCATGTTCATACCTTAAACATAGCTTTCAATTGTTGTTGAGTTAAAAAATTGTTTAATTATTTTCAAAACTTCTCATCATGATTACAGAGGATATTGTAGAAACTCTAGTATATCTGTTCCATCAGAAATGACTTTATTTACAATATAAGTAAATAATGAATGATAATGGATTGTAAGATGAATAAATGATGATAAATATTACTTATTTTTTATTAAAAATCATCTAAAGAGCAATTTTTGACATCTAGATGCAACCAAAAGCATATAAATCTAGATGAAAAACATCTAAATCAGCAATACAAAGATGTAGTGGCTATTTTCATTACCTCCCTTCATTTTAGTGTTTTTTGCAACTATGTCTCTTAATATTTCCTTTAATGATGATTTTTAGACCTATATCATTTTAGATTAATTTCATAAAGCAGTATAAATATATTCTCTGAATGTATAGAGATAATTCCAAAATATTTCCTTTAAAATTCATTATAGTTGATAGAGATGAAATCTATGCGAATTAAATGACTCTGCCATTTTGTTTTGAACATAATTGTTAGTACATATTGCTGTTTGTCAGTGTAGTTAGTTGTGTATTTTGTCTGATCTTATTTTTTACAGTTTGACAAAACAAATACATGCGTGTTAGTAATTATTAGTGTAGGATGTTACAAAATAGCTCACTTCCTTAAACTGGAATTTCATCTGTTCTTGTTTCGATCTTTTGCAGAATAGATTCACTTGTTAAAATCATATAAATGTGAAAATGTGTAAAGACGTGTCATGTATCCCTGCATCAAGAAAATTTTGATATTAAATATTGTAATCTTTTCCTTATTTGCTTGCTTTGTAGCTCATGGCACATTTATTGGTCATATCCGACTTGAATCAAAAAAACCTCAGCAAGTTCCCATTGATAGTGAAATACATTTTGGTGCTTCAACACGAATATACATGATCAGAGAACGTCCACAGCCTGTCAGTAATCTTGGTGGTTCTGAAGAAATGGAGAAGAGGAATGATGATATTGAAGGTGGACTCTTAGGACTTCCTGAATCAGAAACAGAATTAGATGTAAGTGAATTGTTTTGTTTTTTTATTTGTTGTAATTATTATTCAAACAATAACAATAATCTTATACACCCGGAATATTTCTGTTATTATTGGTCTACCTTTGTCTTGGAAGACAATAGAGCCTGTGCAAAAGATTAGTCTGTGGTTGGTTTGCAGTGGCTGCCATGACTGTACAGCCGGGTTCTCAGTTTCTGCATGTGCAGTCCTCCTTGCCCAGCTCTATAGGTGTTGTCCCTGCTGCCTGCACTCTCTCCACTTATCCCCTCAGGTCCTCAGGGGATACTGCTGACACCTTGATCCATAATGTTGGTCTTTTTGAGACTGATAGACCACACTCACTGCATTCATATGCAAAGCTGCTGATGGATCATAGAGCTTCCTTCATAGTGATATGCAGTCGGGGCAGCGTCATCTGTAATGAATTTAACTAATAAACTTGCATTTTGTATGAATTTACAACAGACTATTTACATGGAAGAAATGTTGTCTATCCTGTTTGTATTCTGACAAGCTTGGTATTGTAAGAAAGTAGGATAAGTAAAAGCATTGCAACTGAATAAGTTTTATTGCGAATTGATAAATTGTTAAATCAAGAAAACTGATTAAAAATCTACATTTCCTGAACATTCATAACATACTGTATCTTGATAAAATGCATGTTATAAATAGTAATAGGGCATTTGTATCTGGACAACTACGTCCTGGTCATTGATGTCCCTGGACTAAATTGACAGAATCAGGAGAATCATAAAATTCTACTTGAATCATCATGCACACTTTCAACAACTTGTGAAAAAAGATATCTGGAGTAAATCTCTTTGTAACTTGGATAAGCATCATTTCAATATATTTTGAAATGGATTCGTAAAGTAAATTTTAAATAGATGAATTGATATTTATTATTAGTTGTAACTGTAATTTTTCTTCTTGTCTTTCAGAATTTGACTGAATTCAACACAGCTCACAACCGTAGGATAGCTTCCCTTGTAGATATTCCTGACCACAGTGTACCAAATCCTATGAAGAGAAAACGGAAAAGTACTCATGTTATATTCAGAGATGAAGATGAAATTATTAATCCAGGTAAGTCCATATTGCATTTAT
Organism: Thysanoteuthis rhombus; assembly: GCA_963457665.1. Taxonomy (NCBI): domain Eukaryota; kingdom Metazoa; phylum Mollusca; class Cephalopoda; order Oegopsida; family Thysanoteuthidae; genus Thysanoteuthis; species Thysanoteuthis major. The sequence goes on from OY735213.1 coordinate 40,342,541, forward strand.
ATACAATCAACCAGAAAAAAAGCAAAAAACCAAAAGTTTATATACTAGCTGTCACACAATTATAAGACAAAATATGTATATACTGGCATATTTTATATTGGTCACAATGTTTCAATAATTGGCTACTATCCTGATTTTCAAAGTTTTTTTGCGTATTTGCAGTCTCTATATGGAGTTAGCTATGTAGATGTATGAATAACTAAAAAATGAAAATAAAAAAAGTAAGTAGTGCCCTTATGTTGGCTATGACTTCGGCTTTACTTTTATATACTGTTTAAAAAAAGGAAACCCACTGCTTTTTTCTTTCAAGCCACTGAATTAGTTGAATATTTTTCATTTGAAAAATTACCTTTGCATTATTCATGCTTATTTTTGATGACCTGAAACTCTGATTTTCATTTGGTGCTTTTTCTTATACTGCTACTAAATTTTGGTACATTTTTTTGATGTAGCTGAGAAATAGAGTCTGCTACTTCATTGGTAAAGTAGTGAATTTCATTTCTCAGTTCAGGCTCTGTACATCTGGTTGCTAAATGACTGATGAAATGGTTTTAACTTTTTATATTCTAAGTACATATAAGAAGATTTACTGAATTGCAAGAGTAACTACAGTTCAAATAACTCTAAATGAAAGTGAACCATGAGTATTTTGTTCCAATATGATTCTATTACATATTAAATTAACCGTCTGCTTTAGTTATAAACAAGGGACGTTATTCATATTTATTTTATGCATAATTACTTCCCTTTGTCTTTTTCTTCTTCAAGGAATTCTGATTCCCATTTTGTTTTTATTTGTATCAAATTCAACAAGCTGTTTTTTTGCTGAAAATATAATTACTCCTTTGCAATTCATTTTAATGAGTTTCTTTTCAGTACTTTTTCCAGTTGCACTCCTTTTTTAATTTTGAAATGTCTTATCACATTGTTCAAACAGTGTTTTGCCAAAACATATCTGATTATAAATGGATTAAACTCAATAATTAGATTATATCTTCAAGAATATATACTTGAAGATAAGTTCCTTCAGCTTTCAAATGATTCTGCCTATCAGGTGTACAGGCTGAAAAATTGATCCTCTACTCATTATGTCTAGAAAAAACGTATTTTTGGTTTTGTTTTTTAAATTTCCCCCCCCAAATAAGTTTTTAGGGAAGGCCAGGAAGAAAATCTACAATGAATGTTTATTCTAAATCAGTCCTTTGATTTGTGTCTGGCGGCATTCATGCTTATTTTATAGAAATTCAGACTTAACGATTGCTGCCCTACAAAAGTCGAGAGAAGTAACATTCATTGATCACCCTTTTTTCTAATTTTTTTAATTGATCTCCTCCAACAAGGCATACTGCCAAAAGATGTTCATCATGTGACAGGTACCATTGAGTGATTACCCAGACCTGTATAGTTTCATATTCACTAGAAAGCTGTGTGGATATTTTGTGTATAATTCCTACTTATTTAGTGGGACATTGGTCTACTTGTCTTTTCTGTTTGTTTATTTTGTTCTTTGTTGTAATACTGGGTTTTCTCTCAATTTTGCCTTTTTGCTTTAATGTTGATGGTACTTTTTGGAAGATTCCTATCAATCAACTTCTAGGTACCACAAGTGTATGTTCTATCCACCTACAATTTGAAATTGGGATTGAGTAAAACTGACCAACAACAAATATATTCCTGCTATTTGTAATTTTTCCATCATTCTGATTAATTCGATCTGCTTTTTATTTTAAAAAAATGAATTTGAAATTCTTGAAAAAAATACATTGTGCAACACATACCCGTATAGATAAATTTTATAATAAAAAAATTATCTCTCCCTCTAACTATTACATCATCAATTGATGGATTTTTTTGGTGACAAATCTATTAGATTGTATCACCGAAAGTGTCAGATTCACAACAATTCATCATTTGGTACTATCAAGATGAATTTCAGTAAGTTTGCCTTATTTGTTAATGTAAATGTGTGGGTATTTTATTTTTGTACCTCACATTACAGGTTTTTTCATCATATGCTTCATTCTTTTACCCACCTTGAAGATTGGTTATCTGTGGGGAAAGCACGGCTGGATTTTGTATGAATTCTAAGTTGAAGTAAGGAGAAACACCTATCTGGCATTTGGGAAAAGAAGTGCTAATGGATAAATGAGACATTGATGATTTCAGAATTTTACTCTAGAGATGAGAATATTCAAAGTGAACTTTGATGAAGTCTCACAAATCTCATCAGTGATGACCAATTCAGAATGATTGTAGAAGATAATCCTAGAGCAACAAAATGAGATCTTTCAGCAGACCTTAGTGTCTCCTATGATTGGTTCTCGTCGTTTTACTGTGATATGAGAGGTGAAAAAAAATTGGACAAATGAATCAAAAGAGAATCGGAACTGCATTGTTTTGAGCATTGTTCCATCTGAGTTCTGTTTGTGTGTGTGTGTGTGTGTGTGCATACAATCACGATTTGCTATCAGCACATGAGAAAATCAATATGCGCACAAAAGATTTCAAAATCTGTAGATAACCGAGTTTTTGTTGAAAAAAAAATGTATTGATTCCGTGTTAGTCTTCACATACTTTTGTCATGGGAAAAAGATTTGCACAAAATGAGATTTTAGTGCACACTGACTACACAAAATTAGAGGGAACTCTGCTTTTGAGATTTCTCATTAGTGCTTACAGTAATGATATACTTTGTAATGAATCATTACTTATCAGGGAAAATTAGTGATCATAAACACATATTTTGAAATTTTTCTAAAAAAACATAAGGTTTAACATGAATTACTTGATTCATTTTACTGTCAATTTAGGAAAAGTTAAATTCTTCAATATCAGAACATTTTTGATATTACAGTATGAGCAGTTGTTATGTACTATTTTCTTCCTTGCTATGTTGACCACAACTTGAATAAAAAACAGTTCAGGGTCTTTTAAGATAAAATGGCTATAATTGAGTTATTATTTCAAATCACACTTTTTTTTAAAAATTGTTATATTTTAACAATTTTTATCAAAAAAAATGTTTTTATGTTGATTTTTGAAGAAAATATCTGAAGTTCAAAAGAGCACTTCAGCTGAATTGTGAATATATTATGACTATCAGGAATAAATTAATTTAGTCCGAAAACTAATCACTAAGGAACATGCGTATTATACATATTTTGTAATCTGATTGCCAATCCCACTATTAGTTTATAAATAAAAGAGACATTGACAATCTGGTTGGTTATAATGATAAAATGACAATAAAAATGAGGTGTTTTGATGTTAATTATTGACTGCTAGATTCAAAAGAAAAGATACTGTGTCCAACCAACAACCATCAGCAGAATTACCATTACATAAACAAGATTAAAAAGCATTCAGAAAATGCATACTTCTGTCAATGCTGTACTAAACTAAAAACAGAATGAAAATAATTCAAGAAAACAAGGAAGAAAACTTTAAAAGTACAAATATTGAGTTACTCCCCTTAATATTTAAATGAAACCTTATTTATAAATTGACTGTTTTTTTAACTCTTTTATTGTTGAATAATAAAACTAATTCCTGAATCTGCCCCAGAATCAAATGTCTTCTTCTGTAGCTCATGGCCCACCATTCCACAAGATTTCATGAGAACTTCTGGTGATATTGTATAGATAAATAGACAGACAGACACAGACACAAGCACACACATAAACCTTTTCCAGCTTTTGAACAGCTATCTGGAACACTTCTTCCCTTTCTTCACACTGCTTATCATTTAATTAAAATTTCATTTCAAAATATTTTATCTTTTCAACTTGTTTCTTACAGATAAAATCTATAATTTGTAAAATCTATACATTTTTTTTTTTTTCCCTAAAGGAATTATGACTTTTCTCAAAATATTCAGATTAATGCATGAATTTTTTTCTCCCGATTATTTCAAAATTGATGAAGAAAATGAATAATTAAAAAGAAAGTCCTGAAATATAAAGAAATTTCAAATTTGCATTTCTCCTGGTATAATTAAGGTGGAGTGTTGCTTTTTTTTCACTTGATTCTTCAATGCTTTAATTAAGCAAGTGTATTTTAAAAATTTTCGTCTGATATGTTTTGTTAGGTTCGGATTTGTTTGTGGCTGATCTTTATGTTAATCTACTGACAGTGGACATGTCATTGCTGAATAAGAGATTTAACAAATTCTAGCATGACACAAATCAGTTGCAGTCAACTTTGGTATCTCACCAAAAGCACACTCATACATATCGATTCTAACAGATTTCACTAAGCAGGGTCTGAGTGAATTGTACTTCATCAGTCAACTAATAATGCTCTTCTTTTTCTCAAAAACTGTCTTATGTTGGCCGTAACCTTTGTCTTAATTTATTAAGTATTGAAGCAGCATTGATTGGAAATGAAGAAGCTTGAAAAGAAGAAGAAAAAAAATTATATTGCATAAAAAAAGCTACAAAATTTAGATGAAAGGAAAACTAGTCAAAAATGAATAATGCTTCATGAAAGAAAATATCAACTTTTATTCATAGTCAGTTTAGAAGTCAATAAGTTTGAACTTTAAAAATTAATTTTTTAGAAAGTATTTCTTCTGATAGTTTTTACTCGAAAGAGGCAATGCTTTGAATAATATATGTTGAACTCTTGTTTGGTAGAAAGAAATGTTGGAGTGTATCGCTGTTGATATCTAAGAGGAAGTCTTTTGAGTGGATCATCATGGGAAAAGTGTGTTTGACAATGATTAAGTTGAAAGAAGGTCAAGATATGAGCTTTTCTATGTCCAGAATTATGATATGTGGTCAGGCTGCATGCTTATAACAAGCACATTATAAACAGCTACAGAGTTGTTAGGTCAAAGCTGTATATATCTATCAATTGTGGCATTAAATATACAATAGTGAATAATTTTTAGAAATGTAGCAGTAACCTTTCTTTTAGAATTGGACTAAAAATTAATTTTCTATGGGATGAATTAAGTTATTCTCGATCAGGGGTCAGCAAGCAATGGCTTGCAGCCTCATTTTATCCAGCCTGCTGACTTCATTGCATTCTTGAATTTTTTTTTTTTTACTTATTTGTTTTTGGTGATTGAAGAATAAAATTTAGTCTTAAAAGATAGAGCAAAAGCCTCGTTTTTTATTTTTTTAATCAATGTTTTAAAGCAAAAAATATTTTATCACTATGTATCCGTCCTGTTCTATTCATAGACACAAAATTTGAAACAATTAAACAATATTTTGTCCTCAAAGAAGAGTTCTATAATTCTCATTAGTTGACAATGCATAGAAGTTTATATAGGTATATAATTTATATACGTCTTTCTATAATGAAGAGAAACATAAAATGATTTTAAAACCAAAAAAGAAAGAGCTTGTACGATCATTCAAACAAGGATTGTGTGATCCTTGTTTCATTTCTTTTTCATTCGCCCTGGCTTACAAGACTTAGGAACATTTCTAATCTAGCCCGCCTCTCAAAAAAGTTTTACTATGAAAGACTGCCGTTGTCTGAATTGAATGAAAGTAAAACACAAGGGATTTGAAAGATGATGATAAAGGTTTTGTATTTCATGCTATATAGGGATTTTAAATCAAAGACCTAATTTTTTTTGTTTGCACCCTGCTAAGAAGATTAATGTTTTCAAAGATCATTATTAAGAGATTTCAATGTTCATCCTTCTGGCGGGACTTGTTTCATACTTTTTTAACAAGTTAATTTGTGAAAATCCACCCCATGTTTTTTTTTGTTGTTGAATGTTTAAAATGCAAATTCATGCTGAAAAAGTCACACATTTTGTGTTTGTATGAAATGATAGTTGTACTTTTCCAGGGAGATGTGAATTCATTCATTCTCTCTCTCAATGAATGTTCATCGTTTACCATAGAGAGAATAAAGAGCTTCTATTATTTCAGTGTGTAAACCTGATGAGAAAGAAAATGTCCCAAATCAGCATAGTGTTATTTGGGAACACAAATTCTCATATAAATAGATACACACTCGCATAGAGCTGAAAAGTAGCAAGGCTCAAAAAAATCAGCAAGAGTCTATTAGCCCCCTTATTTTTTCAATATTAATCCCCACTCCCTTTGGTGAGATTTTATTCCCCCCCCCCCCATTTTTTTGTCTCTTTTTGTAGTCTCCTTCCTGTGGGGAACAAGAATGCTAAAACACTGGCTCCTGTTCTCTTCCTTAAAAAGTTTGTAAACAATGTACTACAGTTGACCGATCCACCTTTATTTCTGGTACCAAATTTTCAGAAAACAAAATTGTCATTGTTCAATGCAGCCCCTTCCCCCCAGGAGGGTAGGGTCTCAAAAGGATATATTTCCGTTGGGGTTGAGGTCTCAAGAGGATATATATTCAGCAAAGACTTACTCTTTATTTCCTCAAGATCCACAATGTCTGATGATAGCTTATCTGGGTTAACTATGATGAGTATTCAGAGGAGTGAAAAAGACCAAAATAAATTGCAGTTCGTAAACAAAGTCACAGATAAGACATGATGAAGATCCAAGAAGGATCTGATTTCTTTCTGATGATTTGCTGCTTTCAACCTTCTGGTTTATAAAATGGCTGCAAGTGACCATCATTTTGTTCTTTGTTTAGTGTTATACCAAAATCATTTACTGAAATTTTTATATTTCCAAGATGTCTTTGTGAGTAAATTACTTTCATTACTTAATTATTATAAAGGAGTAGTGGTACTTTTTTAGGGAGGTGTGAATGCATCCATTGACGGATACCCATATATAAGAGGAGAAAGGATGTAGATCTGACTGAATGTTATGGAAAAGCTGTCAATATGAGAAAGGAAATATACTTGAGACCTCTTAATACATCTCTAATTTTCTTTTTATTGATGTGTGTAATAGCTTTCATATATTAAACCTGTCCTGGGTTTCTTCAAAGCATTGAAAGCATAAGTTAGTTTGAGAAAAATGGTCAAAATTACAGAAATGCCTGGATGGTAGTTAGGGTAAACCCCCCCCTCAATAACCCTAACCCTTCCTACACCAACCTCATCATCAGGACACTCTCATTTCCCTTCCCAGAACAACTTTATCTACTAAAAAGGACTCCCACTTGTCTCAAGACCAAATTTACATATATCAACAACCCTTTCCCTCTGATATACAGTAATAAAATCCCTACTTGCCTCTGCCTTTACCCTACTATTTCTCTACCCCAACTACCATCAGGGCATTTCGGTAATTTTCACCATTTTTCCCCAAGCCAACATTCACTTTCAATATATATATATATATATATATATATATATATATATGCATTATTTCTTCTATATATATATTTTATATATATATTGAAAGAGGGAAATGGAATGAGCAAATAAGTTTGGATGAATAATGTTGATAGTTTTTACAATCTCCATCATTAGAAGAAATGGATAAAAATTCCACTTATCAAGGGATTGTCACAATTAATTACTGTTTGGATGGAGGTGTGTTTCTTAGCTCTTCAATTATGTCATTTATCAGAAAGAAATTGAAAATCTAGCATAATTAAAATAATAAAAAAGCACAATTAAATCCTTAGATGATCAAAGTAATTACAAGTAATTGTACTTTATAAACTTTTTAAAAAGTTTCTTATCTTCCAATTTTTGTTGTGATTTACCAACTTTTGAAAAGGAAATAAAAATTGACACTAGCTAACTCGAAGCAGTTGTCATTTATGATGTAAGAATACATATGTGATGGAAAAGTATTCTGTAATGGTGGGAAATACAATAGATGGTTCCTGATCTTTATATCATCAGAACATCTAGTGCAGGGCTGTTAGATTTGGCCAGAAAGGGAGATAATCTGGGCATTATCTTGGAAACTTACCCAACACAGACATTGGAATAGTCGAATTTGGAAATTGAGCAAATCCCATTGTAGAGGTTTAGTTGCAACCTCAAGAAGCTGCTACTGAACCTCTTTCTCCGAACTCACTCTATTTTCTAATTCGATGCTATTCCAATGCCCGTGTTTGGTTAATCTCCAAGATAAAGCTCGGATTATCTCCTTTTCTAGCCAAATCTAGGAACCTTGATCTGGCATACTCTTAAATGTTCTTCAGTTTAGTCCAGTCAAAATTATTGTGTGAACTGTAATCCATCATTCAGTCAACATTTAATGATGACAATTTGAAAAAGAGAATGAAGGTAATTTCAAAAAATATTCCACATTATATTTATACTAAGTGAGAGCAAAATTAGCTACAGAATTAAAAAGCATTCATTTCTATGTGGGAAATATTGCGAGTATCAATTTGAATTCAAAAAATTTCTGGAATTTTCTCAAATTATTATTATAACTTGTTGAGAGAAGAAAGAAGCTTTCCTTGACCTTGTCATTTTTGTGCCAATTTTAAAAGTGGAATTCACAGTGAAAAACAGAGCCAATTGTTTTTTTTATGATAGAGAGAAATATTGCACATTTTATAAGTAGAAAAACACTGGAAAGAGGAGAGTGCTGTAAGACACTTCAAAAACCTAGAATCTCAAATCTCTTGACATTTTAATTCCTCTCCTCCATTACCAAGTCTCACCTACTTTATATATTCAAAATACATATATGATAGAGTGTTTTATTCCTACAAAATAATTGATAACCTGGTCATATGATATCCTTACATCTGGATAGTGAAGTACAGTTTTTGAATAGGAAACAAAAACTCTAATGATATACTATCTATTTATCCTATAATTAAAAATAATATTTAATGTCACAACAGCAGGTTCTGCTTTGAAGCTTCAAATATTTATTTATTTTTATTATCGTGAATAAATGATTAAATCATGTTGAAACAAGTTGTAATTAAATATTCCTGTTTTGGTATTTAAAAGATTTAGTAGCCAATATTTCGGTTTGTGTAACAGTTTATTTCACTTGTATTGGAATTATACTTTTTTTTTTCTTTTCAATCATCATTTTGATGTTATGAATGCGTTTATTGGTTTTGGTGATTCTATGTCCAAACTGCTTCTTCCTAATTTAGTAAAATACACAGTCCAATATTGGCTGATTCTCGATTGATATATGATGACAGCAGGGTCCTCTCTGATCAACCCACATCCGAAAACATGGCTCTATCTTCTTTTTAGAAGAATAATTGGCCTGATATTTGCTTGCAAAATTATCTATGATTGTAAGAATAAAAGAGAGCTATGTGTAGATATAATGTTATCCATGCATTGCTGCTATTCTTCTCTTTCTATTCTTGTAACAGTTTCTAATAATCATTTTTAAAGTTTATGTATCTCAATCGAATTATTGGAAATTTATCAGGAGGTGTAGACACAATGTTTCTACTGCTGTCCTCAGCTTTACACAAAGTTCCATGAAAAGTAAATGTATGTCATCCTTTCATTTTTTATAATTTTATACCAAACATTGGGCAATGTATTTGAATAATAGAAAAAATATCTGTGAAAATATTTTGGTGGAAATGGTTTCTGTCGATCAGATTGATGTTGTAAAGATGGCTATCATATTTTTAAAATGCTGTATGTATTGATTGGTTTATACACGAGTAGATATGCACAGACAAGTCTTCCTTAGTTCATGAAGGCAAATGTAATTCAAAAAGAAAAGCAGCAAATTACCAAGCTAGTATATCTCAGAATCAGGCCTCTTGACAAGTAAATTTCTTAGAAATAGATGGTGGAAAATGTAAATTCACACATAATTGCTTCACAGTCATGATTTTTAATTCTTTTCATTTTTCAAAATTTTCAAACATACTTAATTTTCTGAAAAACTCAAGTACTTGGAATTCATTTTTCTTTTTCTTTTTTTGCAGAAGACATTGATCCAACAGTTGGCAAGTTCAGAAATTTGGTTCAGACTTCAATCATCCCAAGCAAAGTAAGTTCTCAAGCCAAATATACAAACCTATTTATGAATGCTCATTTTCATCCTTTCGTTTTTTTTTCAATTTTACTTAATTGCCTCCCCATGAAGACAAATTTAACACAAGGCCAGTCTAATGTGTGGACAATGACAAAAATCTCCCTCATCCATGCAATTATTGTTGTGAAGGTATCAGGGAAAGCCTGACCCTTCCCTTTTAGTGCAATGGCGAGGTGTTCTTCATGGGTAACTGTTCCCCTGGGACTGAGCAAGATTTACGTTTTTGAGACCATAGAATTGATTCTGGACCTCTGCAAAAAGCAATATCTGTACCTTGGAAAATCCTCATTGACTATGGTATCATACCTTGTTTTCATTCCTTTGGTTGCAAACTTTTGAGAAACTTTTTCTTTGAAATTCTCGTGAATTGATTATGAATTTTCTTGCTGCTTTATTATATGTCTGCACTTATTATAAATCAGATTTCATTCCCGAACATAAAGATAACAATAAAAGGATAACTTTACTCTATTTACTTATGTATGTAATTATAGTTCTGCAGGAGTAGCTGGAAATGACAAAAATACTTGATTGAGTTGTCTATAGCATGAACAGTTCTTGGTGAACTGACACCAACTCTGACTTGGTGGAAAGTCTAGAGGTGTGAGTGTCAGCCAGATGTACGATGACTCCCCTTATGGTTGGCAGGAAATCAAGTCCAACTCAAACACACTTTTGCTTGTTCAGTTCTGTTTGGGGTTTTTGATATATAGACAATTTCTTCAGTGGTCACCGGATGATGCACAAGAAAATTGATGTATTCTGGTGAAATTGTTGAGAGATGGTTTTGTGCTTTTTATTTTTTCGCAAAACTCCTATTGACAATTTCTATCTATGTGAGTTTTGAAAAAAATAAAAACACAAATCCATTTCTCTTTCATCAACTTGGCCCAAATTCACTGATTTTCTCTTGTATTATACACAAGTGAATACGGCACTTTTTTTTTAAAGTAATAAGTTAGTGTTCATGGGTAATGAAAAGTTTACATATTAAATCTAATGATTCAGGAGTTTTAGAGGCTTTAGAGTTTACTTCGGTTGAATTTAAATTTTGCATTACTGAAAAGAAAAAGTAGTAAGAAAGATTCATTTTGTTCTTATATGATATGACATTTGTTTGTTTATTAAAAAATACATGCTTTGAAAATATTAATTGTTCAAAGATAATGATAATAATAATTAATATAGAATTATGGATACTTGCACATTTCTCTTTTTATGACGTTCAATATTTTTCCCTTCTAGCGAACCAAAGTGGAAGCCAGTACTGGTTCTAGCAACATGGGGGTAGAACCTTCAAAGCGTTCAACCAATTTTCCATTCAATACTCCCAGCTTATATGGTGATCTGCCTCCAGGAGGAACCACAGAGGGGCAAGTTGGTGGGGCCGGCTCATACAGCATCGCTGCAAAGTTAGGACTGCCCATCCCCAACCTAGCTCCAAATTTGGAAGAAGAGGAGACAGTCGTACCTGTTGTAAAGCCGAACCCAGTTGTGCTAAGCACAGAAGAATCTACAAAGGAACCAAAAAAGAAGAAGTATGCAAAAGAGGCTTGGCCGGGGAAAAAACCTTTGCCTACATTGCTTGTCTAAAACAGGAGCCCATGACAAAAACTCTACAATTGTTGACACTCACTCAATTGTTTCATTATTATTATCATCATCAAAACTCACTCTTTTGGGCTTGTTTTATTCATCTTCTACATCTGATGGAGTAAACGATCAAATGATCAGTTTAACTTAATGCTCATAAGTATTTTCAAAAAGAAAAACATCTGGAATGCAATCATTTTTTTTTTTCTATATGTACCCTCTGGCTGAATACGTCAGTGGGTATGTGAATGTCGAATCTTTGTGAACTGTTTGACTCTTTTTGACCGGCAGCAAACTGGACATTCACAATGAAATAACAGATGACCATCCGCTCACTCACTCACTCACTCACCCACCAGGAAAAATTAACAAGAGAAAAATAGTGTGAGTAAAAAAGGAAGAAATAGCAAAGAATAAAATCATTGTTGATGGTTTGTCCTTCTCAAATAATGATTTTGTTCTAGAATCTTTTTTGCTCTTCACATCTTCCATAATCTTTCTTTTTTTTTTTTTCATCTAAAAGACTCTCTGCATCAGGTTACTGTCTGTTTCTCAGTTTTTAATTAAATTCAAATAAAATTTCATAGAAGCAAAAGTTCAGTGTGTATAAAGCTTCAAACAAAATGTTTCAATCATGCCTCATCTGTTGAGCTTTAAAAAAATTCTATCATGATGATTTAGAAGAATGCTGATGTCCAAGTAGGTTCAATTTTTATGTTAAAAATCTTAATTTAAATAAATCTCCAGGTGATATATCCTTCTCTTTGACTTAGCAGTCAACAATAATATTACCTTAATGTTAGTATGAAAATATAAACTTCTTATATTATAATGCAAATATATGTAACAGTACTTCATTTTCTGCTTATTTTGATCAAGTAACTATGTTATTTTTTATTCAGAAATATTTTTATTTTATTGATGAAAGTGAAATTATTTTTTTTTCTACAACCATTTTGTATGAATTGAATTTTTTCACCAGTGTAATCTTTGATTTAAAGTGAAAGTATTTTCTTAGGCTAAGAAAATTTAAAGATTTATATCTAGCATTTGCATAAAGATTTCCTCAAGACAGATTATAACTTCAGGAAGAGATCATTCTGTGAATTTTGCAAAATGTATATTAACTTCAGAAAGAGATAAACTGTTTAGCAAATTTCCAGATTATGGTGTTTTTTCTGTTTCAGTAATTTTAAGATGGAGAAATTTTAATCAAGGCTGTAAACCTCCACGTTACAAATGAATTTCAATATTGAAATTTTACATTGTATTCATTGCATCTCATCTCAAAATATCCACGTAACATTCTGATTCCAGATTCAATTAAAAAGAATTTTCAAGGCAGGCAGTATTCTGCTTGATACAAATAGTATCTAAAATAGCAGTTACTGATTATATACATTTATATATATATATATATATATATATATATATATATATATATAACACTTAATGTTGTTTTTTGATCGCAGAAGTGACAATCATTAGATAGGGTTTAAATCTCTTCTGATTCAGTTACAATGCAATATTGCGTTGCAGACTATTTCACAATAACATTTCATCATTCAACTACACTTATAAAACTAAATATTCATTTTACCGATTTTTCCAATTTGAAAAAAGTAACAATTTGTGATGATCAATTTTATATGATTATATGTCATTTGTTCAACCTAATCTCCAGAAATATTTGTAATTTTGGGCAAATGGATTTCTTTTACAAATTCTTTGCTTGATGATTTAGTGTGATTTGTGGTTTCATTTAGACTAATATCCATATCTTGGTATTTTTGTATCTGATTCTTTTCTGCAGTGATTTTCCAATGAAATGGTAAAATATTGTATTATAACATGGTTAAGACAGAAACTCATTTTAAGACTAGTAGTGAAGATACCAATCAAGATATAACTGTAAACAAATCTTAGTCTGTATAAAATCAAGAATATGATACAGGGTAGTTTGACAAAATTTTATAATTTTTGTGGCTACTTAATTCTCTCAAGTTGTAAAGATATGTGAAAGGTAGGCTTAAGTAGTTCTTTGCTCAAATGGTTGATTCCATCTTTTGCATTGAAGGTATATTACTACCAAAAATCAAAAAATATATATATATATATATATATAAGTAATATATTTACATTGAAATGGAAAACGGTTTAGGACTCAACTTCAGCTCTGATGATAAATGTCAGCTTACTTACGGATCAATGTTTATTTATATAAGGAATACTTTATTTTTTTGATCCCGCTCTTATGTCACAATGGGCAACATTTTAATTAAGAAACAGTCTAACCTTCACCATGGTATCAAATGATTGATAATGGCCGCTAATGGATTCTGTTTTAGTATCAAGTTAATAGAATAGTTTCATTACCACATTGAAACGAGAGGCTGTTGCCTTTTTTTTTTTTTTTCTTGTCCTATTGATTAAAGTCAAGAATAACTGGGTCATTAAGTTTCAGCTTGACTTCTAGCAAAAATGCATGTGATATTTTTATTCTGAGCCCAAAATATCTTAATCAAATTGTTCCTATTTTTACAGTTGAGCTTGATAATGCATTTACTGAAAGCCTGGTGATACATTCATAAATTCTCTGCAAGAACATCATCCACTTCTATTCAAAAAAAAGTCTCTCTTCTCATTAGTCATGACAACATACAAGCAACTCTTGTTTTTTTATTATATCAATTTTGGAATTGTTTTACAGTTTTGTTGATTATTGACAAAACAGAATCTTGTTTCTTCTAATTGTTTTCTGAGAGAAGCAGCAGAAAAATTGAGACGTTTCTCTTTTGCAAACTAGTTTTTCGGTTGACAATCTAATCAACTGAGTCATTAGTCGTTTCTTACTTGATTTCTATTGAATTCCATCCATGTATAGTGATACTTAAAAGAGCTGTATTATTCTCGATTGTCTGCACAATCATGATCCTAGGGAATTAAACTATTGTCCATAATGCTATTAGCATATTTTGAATATCAAAATTGTTATCTTTGAATTTTCATGTTTGGATTAGTTTTGTTACTGTGTGAATAGTCCGAGAAAACATCAATGACATATATTAACATTTTACCTTGAAGACTGTCCTAGAAGCTACACAAGCTGTAAATATTTGCAGACCCTGATATATTTCTAGCATCTGTGTTGATTAATTTTAGACATTTTTGTTTTCTTTGATATGATGAATAGTGGTTATTTCAAATATAAAAACATACACAAAAAAATGTAAAACAAATGCCTTTTAGCTATGGATAGAACCAAGCATTGGTGTTTCTTGCTTTTTTATAAAAGCTTCATTCAAGCTTTTTTGTTCTGTAGCTGTTGTCAGTATACTTATTATTTTACGTAGCGAATCCATGTTAATTTTTATAGGCTATTGTAGATTTTGCAACTGAGTCTATTCCTTTTAATTTTTTTTCTTACTTATACACCACTACCGTAACTATGTCAGTCAACTGACGCAATATAAGTTACCATTCTCAGTGAATCTACAATCATCAAGAATTTTGGACACATGGAACCGAAGAGAAAAAAAAGAATAAGTCATTGTAAGAATTTTTATTCTGACTGGTATATTAATTTGTGCATTGTGCTTGCCATCTGAATCTTGTCAATGCACCTCGCCAGGGGACCAAAACTTTATTTGTGGACCATGGAGAACTCAACTTTCATTTGGTTGAGACAAGGTCGGAGCACAATTAGGAAAAACTTGATAATTTTCCATGAGAGGTTTCATGTTTCCAGCATGAACCACTGCTTTCACTATAAAAAAAAAAAAATCTAAAATATGTACTTTGGTCACTGAAGTTCACGGTTTCATTGTTTTATACTGTTTACGTGTCTGTTTCATCTAAAAACAAACTCTTTGCAGGGAGAAATAAATAATTTGTATTTTCAGTTAAACATGAATTTGTTGAGTTTAATATTGAAATGTGTGAGTTGTAAATCAGAGTTTGGATCAAAAAAATTGCTGACGAATTGAAGGTATATTTTAGATTTAGAAGTATAGATTTGTCCACATTTCCCAACCATTTGATTTGTAGTCAGCCCTCTTACCGACTGAGCGAAATTGACAAGTAAAAAAAAAGAATGATGGAATGCTGGGCTGCCTGCTTTGGTAGGAGGTTGTGCTTTACAAAAAAGAAAGGGAACACTATAACAATACTCTTCTACGGCAGTACACCACTGGACCTATTTCTTTTTTTCCTCTTTATGAATGCATAGAATATATCAACATGTTAAACTGTGTCCTGTCACTGTAAATCTCATTTGATATCATTGGACTGTTACTTTGGAATAAAACTTTTTTTAAATTTCAAAGAAAAAAAAGATGTAAAGATGTATCCAGGAGCAGTTATTCTTCAACAAGCCTTTTTTTTTTTTTTTTTTTTTCTACAATATTTTTCTTTTATAAGTAAGCATTTCCCTTTTCATAATTTTTTTTTTTTTCCTGTTGTTATTATGAAGTTTTGATTAAGGGATGTTTTATCCTCCTTTTTACAGCCTGCATTGAGATCCAACTTCTTTTTCCAATTACTTTCACAGCTGCATTTTTACATAACTGTTGAGAAAGAAAGAAAATGTTTATACAACATCCTTTCTGAATATTAAGAGATAAAAAAAAACGACGCCTTTCTTTTCTATGGCCTTATTTCTGTTGCCTACACAGTTTAATTATAATGCGACTTGAAAAAATAAACACTTTCTTGCTAAAAATGAATTCCTGGATATTCTCTGTTTACGAATTCATTTTTCTTGAGAGTCGACTTCATATTCACTCATCAACTTCTTTAGATATTTTTCATTAATTAAAAGGAGGAAAAAAAAAGAAACCAAGCTACATGAATTCTTGAAATTTCCAAGTTTCAAGCTTCAAAAGGTGTTACATATTACAGTTTATTGGATGGAAATATTTTTTTTCTCTTGAATTTGCGATTTGAATTAAATTTTCATCTCCCTGAATCACTCTTGTCATTTGAGTCATGCTTATAATTTTTCATAAAAGCAGGGAGGCTGCTGACCATAGCTACTATTCATTCCTTCTCATTCACTCAAAAAAAAGAAGAGAAAAGAACTGAACAACAAAAGCTATTAACATTCAGGTGTTGAATTCGATCTATAAACATACCTGTGTTGGTGTATTCTGAGTGCCAATGTTCAAAATTACAATAAATCATTTGACACACTCTTGTATCATATATTTTCATTTTCTATTTTTTTTATTTCTCTGTGAAGATTTTGTACCAGAATATCTTTGCCTTCAGTTTTCTTTTGTTCTTACAACAAACTCATTTTGATATCTTGTAAATAATTAATGATTATTGTTAATTTTTCAAATTTTATTCTTGCATGAAGTATTGCAACATTATTATTAATGATTTTGACTAGCTTTTACCTTCATCCTAATTTTCAAGAAATACTTTTTATCACAAGTTTGAATCTGACTGTAATTCTACGACAATGATTAAACAGTGTAATCAGAAAATAAAGAGCAAGTCCACAGTAAGAATTGAACTCACGCCCTCCAGCCTAAGGGGGTCCAGTATACACCTGGCCACTTTAACCATTCAGTGGGGACTTTATTGTTAAGCAGAAGCTGATTTTACACTTTAAACCTAAATCCTTACAACTGATATTCCATGCTTATTGATGTTTCTGGTTGACACCTATCAGTCTTTTAATACAATGATATTGTTAATTTTTTCAAATTTTATTCTTGGGTGAAGTATTGCAACATCATTATTAATTTTGACTATTTTTTTTACCTTCATCCCAATTTTGGCTCTGTATGTATCATGTGTACAGGCCACACCATTGGTCTTAAAAGGCTTTGAAAAATTTTTTTTTTTCTCTCTTTGAAAATTTCCCTTCCTAAATAGGTTCTAGGGAGGTTCAATTTACAGTGTAAGTTTATGCTAAATTGATCTCTTAGTTCGTGTCTAGTAGAATTCAGGCTTGTTTTTTGAACAATCAGACAAAAGGCAAGAGAAGTAACTTATTCATTGATCATCCTTTTTCCAATTTTTTTTTCATGTGCTGGTTTCTATTGAGTGACTATCCAGACCTGTTTTTATCATTTTTTTTATCTTAGATGTCTACACAAAAGCATCAAGTGGTTCAAATGCTGGGCGTTTCAGTTGGGAAATATAGGCTTTATTTTGATATTCTAATTTTTTGGTTCATTTATAAAATGATCATTCCTCAATTTGTATTGCAATAACATCCTTAGTCTGTAAGTAAAATGTAGATATACACACTCACACTGTATGCATTTGGTGTTGGTTGTTGTGGTTATTTTATAGTTGTCTTTTATGTCATGAAAAGATGGTATAAAAAGGTCTTTTTGTGATGTACTATAATAAAGAAAATTTCTTTATTTTAATTTCGACTACATTATCCAAACCAAACTTGGCAAAAAAATTATTCCGAGCGATAGCTTGAACTTTCAGTAGACTTTCCGATAGATGAGCTCAAAAAAATGTCTTCTATCTACGACACCACGACTATGATTGAAAACTATACACTTTTTTTTAGCTGGAGATCAACAACAGCTGTTGTAGTTGATGATTCAAATTATTTAATAAATTATGTATAAATAAGGATTTAAATTGAAATAAAAACCACTTTTGCTTTTCTCGGACCAGTAAGTTATAAATGTAATCGAAGATGTGAGATTGTGACATGTAAAATTTATAGTTCAATTTTCATTGCTGCTCAGGGTAAGCTTGTAATTTTTTTTTTGTAGGGGGAGAAGCTAAATGATTGAATATGAACTTATTTTCCAGAAGAGAATTCTGAGAATTCAAACCTGTTTGTAAAAACAGGTCTGCTTAATCTCTCAATGGAGATTCATGTAAACAGTCTCCTGACAACATGCCGTGCTGAGGGTGATCAATAAATGTTACTTCTCTCACAATAATCACTAAAAAAGTCTGAAATAAAAAATTTAAAAAAATAGCATAAATGCTGCCAGACACAAAATAAGGGATTAATTTTTCATACACTTAGATTGTAAATTGAACCCTCACTAAAAACCCATTTGGTGGTAAATTAAAAAAAAAAAAAAAAAAAAAGAAGTTTTTTCTAGACATAAGGGATAAATGTTTGAATTTCCATCCCTCTAGCTCCATTGCTGTGGCTTGTACTATGTAGCCAGCCAGATCAACTTGAAAACTGAATTGATAGTTCCAAATGGTCCTTTGCCTAATTGTTCAGAAAATCTCTAAAAATTCTTTGCTTTTAACACTAATTTACTGGTAAGTCATTTTTAAGAAAAAAAAGCTCTGAATTGTTTTCATTTTAGTATTTTTTTGAATTAGTAAAATATTAGAGCTATTAATAAAATAAAAAAAATGATGTTTACACCTTGTAAAGGTTGAAAAGCTAGATATTATTGGTGTGATTTAAACTGGTTGACTAAGCAAAATTATCAGCTATTGAGGGCCAGCAATATATTATTATTATTCATTATGTTATGGGTTAACATTTCAATTGAAATTTGTGCAAAATTATACTACTGAGTGATCCCCAAGATATTTAGAGAAAATGAAGGGGTCAAATTGGATTTATAAATTCCTTTATTCTTGTAATTATTATTGAATAAGTATCGTTTTAACTCAATTTCCAAGTTCTAGAATTAGCAATTTTAGGGGAAGGAAAAAATTCATATTTTGGACCGTGAAGTGAGATGTTTTTTAAATGCATTAAAGGGGACATGTTAGTTTCAATGTACAATATAGAAAAACATTTTCTGGTATTTTACAGTGATATAAATCATACTGCAGTATGTAATCCTAAAAGGTGCAATTTTTTAAAAAGTAATTTGCGAATTATACTCAGCAAAGCAATTTTTTTTTTTTTCTTTTCCTTCTTTTCCTGGGTAGTAAGAGTTTTTTCTTGATTGCTTCTGTGCAAACCTATAAGAAATGGCTATCATTCCCTTCAAACTTTGCTTTTGTGGCCAGGATAGTGATATTCATATGTAATTATTTTTCTCACTTTACATGAGTTCATTTGTCCAATTGAAATAAAAGATTTCAAATCATCACTGTCCTGGTTGCAAAAGCAAAGTTTAAAGTGAATAACTGACATTTTCTATCTTTTTTAGACATAGAAAAAAAACAGGAAAAAGTAAGAAAAACGTTTCATAGTGTTATGGAAATAATATCTTGTTTTTGAAATATCTAATTAAGGATTGAATTGATTGTTTGAATTACAGTTGATGAAACCATCAACCAGAACTGTCAACATGGGTTTCTTCAGTTTTTAAGTTGGTCTGGCTATGTATGTATGTATGTATTGCGTGTACAGACTACAGCAATGGAGCTAGAGGACTGAAAATTTAAATATTTACTCTTGTCAACAAATTTTTGTCCCCCCCCTCCAAATAAGTTTACAGTGGGTGTTTCAGTTTGCAATGTTAGTTTATGCTATATTAATCCCTTAATTTGTGTCTGGCACCATTTACTCTTATCTAAAAATTTCATGCTCGTACTATGATTCAACAAATGCCAGTCACATTTGTTTTCAAATACAGAATTCTTTAATGATCCATGTCTGACAAAATGAAAGAAGAGTAACTTATTCATTGATCGCCCCTTTTTCCAATTTTTTAAATGACCACCATGCTGCAAAGAGTCGTTGGTCTTGTGACTGCTTCTATTGAGTGACTAATTACTAATTATTTTTTTCGCTTGTGCCATTAAACAATTGAATCTCCTTTCACGGATTGAAATACTAGAATTAAAATTCCTATTTATAGGTTTCAATTCCCAAGCCATCCCAGAACAATTAAGTTGTCAATGTTAAAATCAAAATCCTTGGTAAGTATTAGTGTACTTGTACAGCTGTTTGGAATCATGTATGCTTAAACTTATGAGTCAGGGACACTGTTTACTCAAATGACATCGTAAAGCCCCCATAACAAAAATTACAATCCTCTTAAAAAAAACAAAAACACGAGAGTTAATCTGCAGATTTAGAAAATTGCCCAATTTTAATTTTCTAAAACATCTTTTTTTTTTTTTTTTCTCCACTTCGAATGATATTAATCAAGTTTTTACTGAATAAATCATTGCCCTGGAGAAAGTTTAAATAGTGCGGACATTTTTTTGTATAATCTCCAGGCAAAATAGATTAGGATCATCCAGTTTTCATGTCAACCACATGATTATCTTCTTTTTGTCTATCCATATTTATCTCCTTGGTTTAAACAATTCATTTTTTAGAAACTAATTAGAATATGTTTTCCAAATATTTCTAAAGCAAAAATTATGAAAAAATCCAAATCTAACTACAGAAGGGTGTATAACCAATGCATCCTCCCAATAGTCACTTATGGAGCTGAAACGTGGAACCTAACCAAGAGACAGATTTGCAAATTGAGAACCATGCAACGTGCACATGAAAGAATTATGCTGGGCCTCACATGGAGAGACCACAAGACAGCACAGTACATCAGAGAAAAGACAAGAGTCAGGGACATCATAGAATCCATTAAAAATCTCAAGTGGCGGTAGGCTGGCGGTGTTGCAAGAATGGCGGACAACCGATGGACCTTACGACTCACAACATGGATCCCCCGAGATCACATGCGTAACCAAGGCCAGCAGAATATTAGATGGAGAGACGAGCTAGACAAATTCAGAAAGTACTAGCTCCGTGACGCCCATGATGGAGAAGTGTGGCGAATCCTGGGGAAGGTCTATGTCCAACGACGGATGTTAAAAGACTGATGATGATGATTACTGGAACAGAGATTTATCAGCATATGTTAATTCCAGCTAATTATAGAAATTTCTCATTGTTAATTTTATAAGAATCAACAAAACCTTTGCTTTTTGAGCTGAAATAATGAAAGAATGTCCATAAAACTCAAAAATTCAGGTTTTCACCCTAACATTTAAATTCATGTCTCAAATGGGTTAGCAGGGTTAACCCATTCAGAGGACATGTATTTTGCTCAGTTTTCAAACAGTATTTTTCAAACAATTCATTAGTAAATTACTTTGTTACATAAAAATGACTTTGCAAGAGGAAACTTGTAAATTTAACCTGTTTATTCATATACTCCTAGGCCAGGTTGACGTGAATGGGTTTGATAGAATTTATAATATCTTGATTGATCCATGGTGTACACGTTTTATCCTGATAACTGACACTTTTAGCATCCTTTTCTGTGTAAAATGATCACTGGATCTTGCAATATGGTCTCTTGAATATATGTTATGCTACATCTGTATAGAATGTTGTACATGCAGTTCTTAGTCATACTTCTAGCGGAAGTTTTACTGATTGGTTTTGCTACTGCCACTCGTGTAGTGTATATGTGTTTTAGGAAGAAGTGTCAACATTTTTTGCTTGAGAAAGTACACAATTTACGCTTTGTATTATTAATTTTCAAGTCCTTTTCTATCTATCTCTCTAATGATTTGTTTGTTAGTCTGCCTGTCACATAAACAAAAAATTGAGGAAGGGGGTAATACGAACATGGAATGGACTGGTGCTAAGCAAGTTCCACTCTGTGCGTATGTATGTTTGCTGACTGCAGGTAGTATAACTGCTACTATTGCTGATATGTCAACATTGTTTTGTTTTTTTATTTAACCCAATTCACATTAGGAATAAAGGAAGGGAGGAAGAGAGGTGGAATTCTTTTTTCCAGATGCTACAGAGCCTTTGATCAATGTTTTTTTTTTTTTTTTTTTTTTTTTGTTGTTGTTTTTTCAACTTTTTCGTAGACGTCCACCCTTGAGTCTTTCTCAAGAAATTTCATCCAACCTAGGCCAGGCCGTAAGAAGTGTGTGTGCGTGGTCGGTCTCATTAAATAATCTCTTGAGTTGTACTCCTACGATTTGGAGATAATATAATGTATAATTCTCTTTATAATCTTACATGTCGCTTCAGCGTTTCATAAGTGATTATTTTATTCAATTTTGTGAACATCAGAAAATATGTACCGGAAAAATTGGAATTATAAAAAAAATATAAAGAACTGAAAAATCAAATCTTCTAGTTTACTTGAAATAAAATATAATTACTTTTTTTTTATCATCAATGACGATATGAGCTTCCAAAACCGAGATTCCATTTCCTCCTCCAACGCAACTCACAATAATGAATCAACATCCTGAATGAAATCCCTCATCCCACCCTGGATAATTCTCTTTGCCGTTGGGTGAACCATTCACCTCTTTAAGAAAAATTGCTTGAGATTTCCTCCCCCAGGTATACTGTAAGCAAAGCAATAGGTATTTTATTCGTTCATAATGAAAGATTTAATAAACTTGAATATTTGTCTTAAATGACTAGTTTTGTGTATGTAAATAAGATGATTAAAATTCGTTTTATGATTTTAGTTTGGCATGTCAAAGTTGAGTCGTTTTTACTTTTTAAATAATTTTGCTTTCTCCCTCCGGAGATAGAGAATGCTTCCTTTTATGATAATCTATTTCTATGTACAAAGGAGGTGTGGATAGCTGAGCGGTTAGAAGCATAGAGAATACGGTCGGCGAACTGAGTTTAATCGTTTGCATCCCCACGACTACTAATAAAATACGCGGTCAGGATTAAGGTGGGGTCCCGCGCGCTGGAAAACGTGCGGACACAGGGTGCAAGAGGACCCGAATCCTTGCATATAATTTCGCGGGGACGTCGGGAAGGTTTGATCTTCTTCGCAGGTCGAATCCTGTGGTGCGAGAGTCCTCGAGTCATCACGCATGATTTCACGAAGTCATTAGGGCGGTCTTGATTTGGTTCACAGGACGGATCCTATTGATGCTCTCAGGACGAGCCTGAGCATGTTTGTCGGTGATCCCAGGATGGGGGGACAATCCCGGACAATGATTAACATCTCAGCCCGAGGGCGTCTACGAATAGACTAATGCTCTTGAGAAAGGCGTTTATCTATCTGTATCAGGGTAATACCCCCTTATGTCTCTGTTTGTAGAAGGATAAGGAGGGAAAAAGAGGGAGTTTTGTTTTCAGACCTAAATGGAGAGATCACAAGACAGCACAGTATATCAGGGAGAAAGAGGAGTCTGAGACATCATAGAATTGACTAGAAAACTCAAATGGCAATGGGCTGGTCATGTTGCAAGAATGGCAGACAATCGATGGACATTGCAACTCACAGTTTGGTTCCCCTGAGATCACATGCGCTGCTGAGGCCGGCAGAATACAAGATGGAGAGTCGAACTGGACAAATTCAGAAAGTATCGGCTCTGTGACGCCCACGACAGAGAGGTGTGGCGAATCCTCAGGAAGGTCTATGTCTAACGACGGACGATAAAAGACTGGTGATGATGATGACAGCGCTTTAGAACAGTGTTTCTTGAAGTTTTCCAGAGTCCTTCACACTTGAGTTTAATTCACGAAATTTCGAGCGGAGAAGAGAAGATAGGTCTATGTCCCTTAGATAGCCCCGGGCATCCGGAAAGTGGCTTTTGGTAGATTGCTCATGTAAAATAAAAGAAAGTGAATGAGGGCGATCGAAAGTAATGCGACCACCGTCTCCCCCCCCCCCGGACACTTCTTGTATAAGTGGAAGACAAAAAAAAAAAATTATAAAAAATGGGGAAAAAAAAGACACAACCCAATATTTTATATTTGGTTGGCAGTTCTCTAACAGGTTTCCTTGGCTTATAATCAATATCATCCTCTGACGATACAACAATGTGATATTGAAATGGGGATAATTGTTTAATCCTTGAGTAGACGGCACGTGTCACAAATCAATGATGATGTTAACTATTCTAAAAATATACACTTTATGCCATAGTAATTGCACAGACTAGATGCAAATCGTAAAACCGTCACTGCTGCAATTTGAGTAAATTTTTGATTAAGTGATAGTACATAAAATGGCTATCATTACCCTCAAATTTTGCTTTTATGACCAGGACAGTGATGATTTGAAATGTACTAATTTCCTGTTGGGCAACGGGCAAATCTGTACATTTTTCATCACATAAAGTAAGAAAAACAGTTGCATATGAATATTAATATTCTGGTCACAAAAGCAAAGATTGAAAGCAATAATAGTCATTTTCTATACTTTTTACACAAGCAATCAGAAAATAACACTTGTTACCCAGAAACAAAAATTGCATTACATCATTGCATTGATAAATGAAACGTACAAAAATGTTTCTTTTACTGATGGTCTAGGTCAAATTTCAATAGATATTCATCCTGAAGGCAAATTGTGTAAATTTATGGCAGATTGTGTAATTTAAGAGTATTGAACAGTGCTAAATCCAAATCTGATATAAGTCTTGCTCAATAATGGCCGACAATGCCTTGAAGTTGAGAAATTGATAATAACTCAAATTTGATTTCTTTTGGCCCAAACTGCTTAAAGATGGCTAAAATAGGCTAAATCTTTCCCACTTTCGGCTAATATTATGGCTAACAAGTTGCACTCATTTGAAACACAGTTATCAAATAAAATAATTCTACACCAAAGACCCAGAACAAATTTTCAATAAAAGTTGTACGCTTTAATTAAACTTACTAGACTAAAGAAAAATTAGTATTTGACTCCAAACATATTTTCAAGACAAAAGTTTCGGTTAAATTTCGCTTTATCGATAATACGAAAATATATTTTTCCTATGTGATTTGATTTTCTTTGACAGTGGGTAATCCTTACTTTAATTTTTTGGCTAAAAATGCATCAAAAATTGTTAAAATCGGCCAGATTTGTTCCACTTTACACTAAATCTATGGCTAAAAATATCATTTGAGTTAGCTGTGAAATGAAACTAAATCAATTTGTTATTTTTAAATGGATAGATTTAAGGCTATTTGCTATCGCAGATTTTCATTAATTTAATAGGGAAAAGATTGGCTAGATCTTGCTGGAAAATGGCTGATTTGGCCCAGACAGGCAGACAAATTTCAATTTTTTTCCATACACGGTATACTACTTGAAACATAACGAATGATGATACCATGCTTATGCATAGTTTCTACGTATACATATTTCAATACGTTAAGTGTAACTTTTCATAGTGACTTCTTGGAGAATAAACAAAAAAAATTTCAATGTCTTCTTTATTTGCAAAAAGTGACTTCGCAATGGTTTAAAAGGGTATAGTAAACCTGTATGGATATATTAATGTTTTGCATTGGATCGCCAGAAAAGTATCTCACTTGAAATGAAGTAAAATACATATGCGTACGTCAGGACGATAGGTATCATCATCATCATCAGTCTTTCAACGTCTGTCGTTGGACATGGACCTTCCCCAGGATTCGCCACACTTCTCTATCATGGGCATCGCGGAGCCAGTACTTTCTGAATTTGTCCAGCTCGTCTCTCCATCTAATATTCTGCCAGCCTCGGTTGTGCATGTGATCTCGGGGGATCCATGTCGTGAGTCATGATGTCCATCGGTTGCCCACCATTCTTGCAACATGGCCAGCCGACCGCCACTTGAGATTTTTAATGGATTCTATGATGTCCCTGACTCTTGTCTTTTCTTGGATGTACTGCGCTGTCTTGTGGTCTCTCCGTGTGAGGCCCAGCATGATTTTTTCATGTGCACGTTGCATAGTTCTCAATTTGCGGATCTGTCTCTTGGTTTTGTATCTATCAAAGCTGCTGTAAAAAAAACCAAAAAAACACGAAAAACAAACCAAGAGAGCAGACTGGGTTTCTGCTGTCCCATTCAAATACGAACTTCATTTTTTCAAATTCTTTTCAACTTTGAAAATGATCGCTCCCCGCTGCAGTTCGATGTCATCATAGGAGATAGATGTGCCTTTGTGTGCCTTTCAACTCGTTCAACAGCGACATCATTTTCAGCACAAAGCTTTGTGCTACGTGTTGTGTTTCTGTCACTTCCTGTTCACTGACGCCTTTGAAGAGCACTGAAAATCGGTGTAATTCAGACGGAAAGCAGTCTTCGAAATGGTTTGGATATTCTTCCATTAAATAATTTGTTTCCTTTCGGATGTCATCATTGCTGAGATCAGTTAGGTTGGAAAGAAAAAAACAAACTTGCCCTGGGTGTCCTTGTGCCTGTCTAAATGATGTTTGAGTGCTGGAGATAATTTTTCAACTTTTGCCAGAAATATCCCAACCTTGAAGTTTTCTCTGGGTGAAAATTCTGTTCGGTTGATGGACTTTACTCATCATATCGATGCTCCCCCTTTGTGGTTGTTTCAATGAATCTTCGTACTCTTTCGTACTCTTTTGTACTCTTCAGTTATAGACTTCATTTTCCTTTTTTTCTTCGTAGCTTTCAAATTCAGAGCCGAAGAGAGATTTCAATTGACTGCTGAATTAAAAGACAGTCCACTCTATTGTAGGGATGAACTAGTTCTCTGAAATCTTTCTAAAATCGTGTCCCATGTTCCAAGTAAGATGGCGACTTCCAGTTGTTGGGATTTCTTCCAGAATTCTGCTTCAGGTCTGCTGTTTTGTGGCCTCTCATCAGATACCAATTCTTCCTATGCTGAAACATCTCCGTTGTACTCTCTATTTACAGCCCTTACAGCATCATGTCGGACTGACCATTTTGTGTCAGACAAGGCCTTGTTAACAGGAAATCCTTGCAGATGTTCCCGATATACCTGCCAACGATGGGTTATGTAACATGCCAAGTATAAAGGTTTAGCAGAAACTTTGAAAAAATCGACTCTTGCTGGACAACCTTCTGACATTTGTTCTCCGAAGACTGAAGACTTCATAGAAATGCCTTGTGGAGGGAAATTTATGTTTTAATTATTTCCAATTTAAACTATAGTCTACCTGGACTATTTTTACGGGAAAATCAATTAGGTCCTTTGTCAGTTGGAAATTTAAACATTTACTCATCATCATCATCATCATCATCATCATCATCATCATCATTATTATTATTATTATTATTGTTGGAATTTCACACCAGTTGCCTAGTGGTAACCGCTGGAGTTTGAGTGACAGCAAGTCTCCTCAAGACTCCAGCCCTCCTCTCCTAGTACTCATAGGTCGCAGTAATTCTACGATTTACAGTTTCACACCGGTTGCCCAGTGGTTATCGCTGAAGGCTGAGTGACAATAAGTCTCTTCAGGTCCTCAGCTAACGTCTCCTCCCTCTTTCGCATATTATTATTATTATTATTATTATCATCATCATCATCATCATCATCATCATTTTTTGGAAGTTTAGCCCCTAAATATGTTTGTAGCGTAGGTGTGTGTTGGGGGGGAGGGTGTTAAATTTTTAATGAAAGTGTTTGCTTAATTGGTCTCTCAGTTTGTATCCAGACCCTTGTATTTTTTTTTTTCAAATTCGGTCTTCTTCAGTAAATACCACCCAACAAAAAGTGAAAGAAGTGATTTATTAATTGATCACCCATTTCTCCATTTTTTCAAATAATCAACCTAACACAGCTTGCTGCCAAAAGACGTTGGTCATTGACAGTTTTTATTGAGTGACTAATCAGGCCTGCTAATGCCCATATTTGGTTTACTTGGGATCAAAAGGCTGATTATATCTATCTGGAATCTGTCCGATGGACGGATCGCTGACCAGTAATCCTGGTGAAATATCGTCTTTATGGATTTTGTGGAGGTCGTACATATGTTTTCGCTTACTCTGATCTCGA
The DNA here is from genome assembly GCA_963457665.1 of Thysanoteuthis rhombus. NCBI lineage: Eukaryota > Metazoa > Mollusca > Cephalopoda > Oegopsida > Thysanoteuthidae > Thysanoteuthis > Thysanoteuthis major. The sequence continues at coordinate 40,370,630 of OY735213.1, forward strand.
TTCAACTCTTTGTATTCGTTGTTGTTGAAGTGATTTCTATTCTTGTTCAAGATCTGTGAAAGCTTCATTTTGGATTTTTAGTATTGGATCATTATTTACTTTATAATGGCCGCCTTTCCTTATTAAACTTGTCGATTTAATGAGTACTCCGATTTGACCATCGTATCACGTACTTTGTAATAATTACCATTCCCTATTAAACTTGCCTATCTAATGAGTACTCCAATTAGTCGATCATATTACACATTTACTTTGTAGTACTTACCATTCCCTATTAAATTGGCTGATTTAATGAGCACTTTAATTTGTCCATCCTATTGCATATTTAGTTTATAATAGTTACCATTCTTATTATTTTTACCTATTTAATGAGTACTTCGATTCGTCCATCATATTGCATATTAACTTTGTAATAGTCACATTTCCTTATTAAACCTGTCAATTTAATGAGTACTCCGACTTGACAATCATAATACACATTCACTTTGTAATGGTTACCATTCCCTATTAAACTTGCCAATTTATTAAGTACCCCGATCTATCCATCGTATTGTGTGTTTATTTTGTAATAGCCACCCCTTCCTTGGTAAACTTGTCAATTTAATGAGTGCTCCGATCTGTCCATCATATAACGTATTTACTCAGTAAGGAGTTATTTTCTCCCCAAGTCTGTTCCACAAGACGAAAGAGAAGTAATACCGAGCTCCGGTAGATTTTCGTGCTTGAAGCATCTTGCTATACGCTTGTGTTGTTGTGCTGAATGATAGGGACAGCGTTATCATTAATGGACATTTTATGCAATAACAGTTGATGTCCAGCCTGTGAATGTTATTAAGAGATATATGTTTCTCGTAATTCTGCCCTCATTCGTCCATAGTGTAAAGACTCCAAGTTCAGTTTTTGTAGGCTCTCAAAGTAGGACAGATGGTAAAGAAGTGGGTGTAGTTCTCTTGCCCACCGACTTACCCACTCAATGATCCCGATGTTGTATCTTAGGTGTGGGTCCATATTTAGGAAGCATCTTCAGTGAGACCGGACTAATGCCTTGTATAGTAACAGGAATGTATCTGTGCCCATGTGTTTGATGGTGTGCCGCAAATATCCCAGTGTTGCTAGCATTGTTTACTTTCTGATATATGCTGTGTGTGAATGTTAGTTCCGAATTAATGTGCACACCTAAGTTTTTTCTACATCTGTCGTGTCTAATGTATGGAGCTCAGCATCGTCTACCATCCCAGTGTATCCGATGTTTAGGTTATTTCTGCCCAGATGTATCACTTTGTATTTTGTGGGGGTTGAAACTTCATTTGCATTTTATTGACCCACAGCTGCTCCAGCGCTACAAGGTCTGTAATGAGTCGTTCACCGGCCTCATCTACTTTCAGTGGTAGGTTGAGCTTCGTGACGTCTGCGAATAATTCGATGAATAAGTTGACTTCGTTGGAGAGGCCATTAAAAAAGCGGAAAGAGGACAAGGCATAATACTTCCATGCAAGATGCCACTGAGTGCTGTGAAACAGTCAGATTCTGCAACATTTACCACCGTCTTCTGTAGCTTAAGGATGTTTTTTATTCGCACCACAAGAAACGTCATTCAGAATCTATTTACTTTTTTTAGGAGTCGCTGGTGAGACGCACTGCCCAAGAACAAGAATAGTATGTCATCTGGTATCTAGTGCATCAGCGTTTCCATCTAAATGTCCCTGGCCTCCATATATTCGCTGTGGTACTTTTTTCTTTAGTAAATCCATATTGTCGGTCACAGTCATTTGGTTTTTTTTTATGTGTTCCGCTATAATTGCTCGCCCTAGCACTTTGCATATTATTGAGGTCAGGTTAACTGGTCGATAGTTGGCCGGGTCGCACTTGTCACTTTTTTTTTCTGTAAATAGGAGTCACTATTGCATCCAGTCAGGATATCAAAACAAAACAACACTAAAAAAGACGAAGAAATCAGCCCGAACCAACCAAAATACAGTAATTAAAACACCTCGTTTAAAAACATTCAGACTATTATTTCTAACTTTGCAATTAACAAAAAGAACGATTGAATTCGCATTTTGACAGAAATATAACTTAAATCTCTTGATTCATTCATATCGTTGTATTTTTCTTCCCAAATTTTTCAAATTATGCCAATCTTTTTAATCAATTTTGTTTGTATAGTCAAAAAGGACTGTAAAAATATTGGGGGATTCTAAGTCTTCTTTGGTGCCTTCGTGTTTAATGTATGTCGACAAATACCAAATGAAGGTTTATTTATGGCACAACAAAGCGCATTATACACCACTAGCTGAAAACCCGTCCTATTTTTCAGATAATTCCTGCGAAAAGGCCCAAACGGGATCAGTTGCCCGAATAAGAGATCACGTATTTGAAATATGTATTTATTGAATCATACCCTTTGAAAATCATCACCATCATGAACTCTTGAATCACATTTATTTGAAATATCCGGGAGGAGGGAGATTTCATCAAAGATGAGCGAAGTTTAGCTACATAGATGGATAGAAATAAGATCACTATTATTGGTGTGAATGCGAACGTAGATTCTACTACTACTACTACTACTACTACTGCTACTACTACATCATTATTATTATTATTATTATTATTATTATTATTATTATTATTATTATTATTATTCCTCCTCCTCCTCCTTCTCCTACTACTATTAATATTAAAAAAGAAACAAACTATAATGCCTGGGGGTCGTTTTAGTACACAAAGAAAATTCCATGGGTATATGCTTTGTAGTTCCTGTGCTATGCTGTCACATGCAGTCGAGCAGACATTAGATGAATCATTGTAGGATAGCATAATTTGGAAGTGCTATGTGTAAGTTGCTCTACAGGTTTTCGGTGAGGCTTTAGGGAACAGCATCTTGAAAGATTACCAGAGATCAATGAGTTACGATAATGACACAAAACCCCCAGATAAGAAAATTAGTATAATGACGACCAATCATAACTTCAGATTTGAACCTGCGTACTTGAATTAACGTGCACATGAGAGAATCATGCTCAACCTTACATGGAGAGATCACAAGACAGTACAGTATATAAGGAAGAAAACGGATGTACGTGACATCATAGAGACTATTAAAAAACTCAAATGGCAATGGGCAGGCCATGTTGCAAGAATGAAAGACAATCGATGGACATCATGTCTCACAAGGTGGATCCCCAGAGATCACATAAGAAACCGAGGCCGACAGAACACAAGATGGAGAGATGAACTGGATAGATTCAGGAAATACTGGCTCTGCGACGCCCATGATACAGAATTGTGGCGAATCCTGGGGAAGGTCTATGTCCAACGACGGACGTTAAAAGACTGATGATGATGATGACTTGAGTTACATGAATATATAACTAAACCTATTCTGTAGATAAGCCGTGACGTTTTATATAAAAATTGTCTCTTGACTTATTCTTATATGATTCTTCGATAATTGAAAGAGAAGAAATTGGACGCCTCTGACACTAAATGCCTATGTAAAATCTTGGGCATCAAATAGGAAGACTGTGTTGAATAAAAAAGCCTGGGGAAGATCCCAACAGCCTCTCATACCACATGCAATTTACAGTCAGTGCCGCCGCTCGTTCGGGCATGTCTTGAGGATCCCTAAATTAAGACCTGCAAATTAAGCCATCAAACAGACTGCGATAGCTCAAAGAGAAAGCCGGCGACAGACTGTGGAGAAGGATCTCCGACTGATTAACGGAAAGCTGGAACGACAGCACCAGGGTGGCTGATAATTGTTCACGGTGGAGCGCCTTGACTGCCTAACGTGTCGCACGACGTGGGAGCAACTGATGTTGAGTGTTACTTTACAATTGAGTGATAATGATATAGGACATGATTATTTTCATCTCGTTTATGTTTATCGCTCAACATGAGAACATAATTTGGTACAGATTTTCAAAGTGTCGGAAACCTCTTATATCAACAGATCTCAATCATTTCAATGCCCTCTTGGAAGTATTCCCCTTTGCCTGGGTTATGTGACTATTCAAATTTTAAAGGACGGCATCATCTTCCAGCACGCTCATTGGTCGACTCATCTCCGGGAAACGAAGGGAGTCAAATCAGGTTCTGGAAATTGAATGCCATCGAAATTTGTTGATAACTCTTAAATTCATACAAAGAAAGATAGGATATCAATTTCAAGGGAAATAACTTCTGATTAAAATTTTCCCGCTTTTACCTTTTGGGGAAGTTTTGAATTAAAAAAATCAATTCCGAGAAGAATTCATGCTATTCTACGATCAATTACAAACGGTTTAAAGCAGTTTATGAATTTAAGAGTTAAAATTACACTTTGAACATTTTAGATACTCTAGTACCTAGAGAAACGATCGCTGTCACTGACTGACAATGTGACCAGTCGACATAGCAAACGCCTCACATCATCTCTACGAACTATTTTCCTCCCATTCCTTCTGTGAACTGGACAGTATATTTTGGTGGTGTTTAAGTGTCATTTTAATATTATGTCACCAGAACATAGAGGGCAAAATACGAGCCAGTAGCATGAATGGAATTCTATTTTCTATTTTCTATTTCTACGATATCAGCTTGAAAGAAGATATCTACACGTTGGTAATTTTTGTGAGGATTAATTTTGACTACTATTTACCTTCATCTTAATTTCTAGATACGCAAGCACCTCTCGTACCGATTGTCATCACTGACTGACTGACATACCGAAACAAAATTTGCAGATTTAGCTATTTTTTTCTAGCTATATGTAGTTCACTTTTCGTGCATTTAACTCTTTGAAGTCACTGACTGACAGACATACCGAAACGAAATTTCAAAGAAAGGGACTTTCAAGGGAAGGGGTTGTTGAATGAAGGTGCTCTTCAGAGTAAAGGTCTTTTAAAATTGGGAGTTTTTAAAAAGGGCTTCTAGAAGGAGGGCCTTTTAAAGGCGCTAAAGATCGAACTAGCGCATCTATGATCTGACTTTCTGGCTTGTTTTCTTTACTGTATTTGCTGTTGTTTTTTTTTGTTTTTCTTTTTCCTTTTCATCTCGCGATTCATTGAGGTTGATACTATTTTGCTTAGCGGAGTAAAGCAATATTGATTCCTCCATTTGTATAAACGTTTCCTGTTTATGTCTGGCGTTTTCTTTACAAAAATACATTTGTAGAAAAAAAGAGTTTGTTTGCCGTCAATCATATGTCAATTGTAATTCTCTTTTTTTTTCATTATCTGAGATGGAATCTGCAAATACTTTTATTAGCGAAAGCGGAATTTGTTGCTATTTTTATAGCTCTGGAAGATAACTTGTTGCTTATAAACTCAGCTGATGTCTTTCAGGAAAAAGTTACCGGCCGTTATATAATACTACCTCCGTCCCGTATTAGCGATTACAATTGTGTTGACCATTTCATACAATGAATGCAACAGCCATTATGAGACGGAGTAAGTAATGAACAAGAACCGAAAGTTCAACGAGGCGTCCACTATAAAGCTTTAACGCCGTTATGGCCAGATCATGTGTCCCTGAGAAAAATATAATTTTAGATAAGAAACAATTTTATCAAAGAACGTCTTCCTATCAGGTTTTGAGTGGATCGGATGTAAAATAGCTGAGAAGTAATATGGGGACAAATCGACATACCGACGAATAGCGTCGATGACGTCTCTGAAAATAATAATTTGATGATAAAAAAATAAACGTGAAAGCAACAGGTATTCAAATGATCATACGAGAATGTCGTAACTGTTGTATGCTTGGTAACCTGAAGCCGATAAGTAAGAAATTCCCCCCCCCCCTAAAACTCCCTGAGAACACGCCCCAGGTTTTCAGCCAGTTCTCGTGGATGGCCTAAATAAGGTCTTTTGTCCTATTAAAAGATAAAAAGAACATTTTTTAGTACATATGGCTACAATGCACTGTTCCAGCGACATTGAAGCTACATAAAGATAAACGGAATCAGACTATCTTATACATAGAGTGATAAATAGCTAGGAATTAGGTCCTTATTATCGGGTTGAGCGCGAACGCTGATCCTCACATTCAGTAACAAAGCACTCGGGCTTATTTAGCATTCTTTAAATCAACAATTTTTCAGGGGTACCTCAATTCAGTACCTCTGGTTACGGAGCACCGGTTTGACTACTAGATGTCACATACAGCAAAAAAGATTTCAGACTTGTAGTATTATATAAATAGGTAGATGGAAATCAGATCTTTATCATCGGGTTGAGCGTGAACGCTGACCCTATATTATTACTGTTTCGGAATTTTCAAAAACTTAATTGCTAAAAATCTGCCAGGGGGTCCAATAAGTACACACAGAGAATTTCATGTGGCTATGTTGCGTGGTTCCTGAATTACGCTGTCATATAAAGACGGACACTTGGGGAATTACAGTTGGGTGCCCACGCTTCGTTCTGCGCTTAGACACATATATCACAATCAGCATTCTCAACCGTGTTTCTAAATTATCAGAAAAGTATATAAGTGATAAGGATTGCTGAAGAAATTGTTCTAATCTATCATTCCGAGAAAGTTGACCCAGCCTTAAGACTATGTAAACTAAATTTTTTTCTTTATCAACACAAAATTGTTATCGACACATTCTTCACTTGGCCACCGCACACATTATTCTTCATAAACAACTTAAAGATTGATCACACCGAGCAACGCAATTTTTCTTTCTGGGAAGTGAGGGGTATTTTCTGATCGCTTGTGAGTGAGAAGTATAGGAAATGGCTATTATTCCTTTCAAACTTTGCCTTTGAGACAGAACAGTGATATTCATGAGTAATTATTTCCGAGAAGTATTTTAGTGATACAAAACTTTGATAATGCCGTAGTTACCGGATGCATAATAAAACACAATACATTTAAACATTTTCCTGAGGAGTCATCCTCTGATGAATATCAGTCGAAACAAGCTTATAAAGATTTATTTAAAAAAACAAAAAACAAATTTGAAACTTTTTTCTCCTTCTCTGTTATTTTGTAACAGGCATCCACTAATTACAGCAATGATAATTATTTTTCTTGTTTTATTTGATAAGAAATGTGCAAAATTTGCCTTTTGTCCAATTAAGAATGAGTAGATTTCAAATTATCTCTGTTCTGGTTGCAAAAGCAAAGTATGAAGGGTGTAATTGACATTTTCCATACATTTCATTCATAAATACATATTCAATCAGAAATAACACTTATTACCCAGGAACAACAACAACAACAACAAAAAGTTTTGAAAGACTTGCACAGTGTTATGAAAAATGACTGGATCTGTTTGTGCCGTCCTCTCCCTCCCCCACGATGTTTAATCTGTTTTCTTTATATTTTTCTTTAGCATTTCCTTTATTATTGTCCAATTTGTATTCTGAAAAGATAAACATTCGTTTCTTTAGAAGGATCCCCGGGAAAATTCTTTGAAGTTCATCATCATCATCATCATTACAATAAGTACGTCTGTGGCCATGCAACCTGAGAGCACCTGCGGAAGAGCGATGCGTTTTTTTCATTACTTGGTGCTCCATGAATGTGGTCTGGCGACAAAGTTCGCCTAGTTGAACAAATACTTACATTTTGTTTGATTTCAGATAATTCGGCGATAATTCTCTATTTTTATCTATTTGTGTTACTTTGATCTATTCCCCTGTATAGCAAAGCAAAGTCTTATTGGTTAGTCAAGAATAAACAAACGCAAACAATAGAAGAGTATTGTTACCAATCAAAGCAGAAAATACGCTTCTAAAATCTACCATACATTTGAATGTTGTACAAACGTTTGAATTAATCGACGGTCATGATGAAATGAATCGCTTGAATGATTCCTTGATTTCATCACGAAAATGTTTGTTAGATGGACGACTCACTTTGAGTGGCAGACGAGTATTGAAGAAGTTTTTTTCGAAAGAATAACGCAGATGATTGTATCTGTTGAATTATTGTTTGATATATACAATTCAGTTATGTTTCCATATTTTTCTCAATGCGCCTGCAAATTTTTATTTGAAACACCAAAAGCGTTTTCTATCGTTCTAATAGTCCAGGAAACCTAGCCCAATATGGAACCAAAAGTGGAAAGAATTAAAACATATTTTTTCCACAACGTATTTCTACTAAATCTCCAGAACACAATACTTAAAGTCCCGAGTAATTCTGGCCGAAAATCCAAGATAGCAGCCATTTTCCGAAATGGCCGTCAATTTGACCCCCAAGTTGTTTGAGGCCATGAAACGGATGGTTTGACATGATATATCGATGGGAAGAGAATTTTGTCAACTTTCCAATGATGTATCTTGTCAATCCGCTTTGAAGTCTTGTATCCGCTTTGAAGTTACCGACAAAAACGAGATGATAGTTACTCCAGCACATACCGATTAAACTCTCTTTCAAATATATTCATAAGCATATATTTATATAAAACCTAATGTTCGTACAGATGATAGGATATATGGTTAGAAAGAAAATTTTATCAGCTTTCCATCTTGTTAGTTTGAATCTGTTGTACAAAGGAAGCTATGCCCCCCAGGTAGGTATTCAAGCATACACTGTTATTAGTCTATCGGAAAGTTATCATTTTGAAATTCAAAATGAACAACTGTGAATGTACATTTCTTCCAATTATGATTAAGACACAGAGCATAGATCCGTCCCAAAATTCAATCACTTCTTTCACTGCCTATGGTCCACCCTCCTACGAAATTTCATAGAAATTCAATCAGAACTTTCGGAGATATCGTGTAGATAGCCAGGGACGAATACTGAAATTTACAAAATGCCCGTAGAGATCCCTCTATCAATGAACAAGTTCTCGGATCTACCCCCAAATCCAATCACGTCTTTTTTCATACCTGCTCCGTCCTCCCACGAAATGTCATTGAAATTCATGGAGAACCTTTGGAGGTTATCGAGAACAAATTCCTGGATCTAACCTAAAATTATCCTCTTCTTTCTTACAATGTGGCTTACGCTTTCACGAATTTTCATTGTAATTCTTTGAGAACTTTCTGAGATACCAAGCGGACAGACAGGAGCGAATACAGAAATGTATGTAAAAAATGCACGGGGCATGAAACATGTAACTGAATTTTGGAGCTAATCCAGGAATTCGTTGATGATTGTGAGATATTTTGTCAATGTTGGCTCCTGTCTGTCTGCACGATATCTCTAAAATTTCTGATTACTTTTCAATGAAAATTCGTAGAGGGGTAGGGGAATAGGCTACGGAAAAAGTATGAATGAATTTTGAGACGGATCCATGCACACTGATATAGTCATAATTGGGAGAAATATGCATTTTCAGGCCTTCATTTTGAATTTCAAAATGCCCACCCTCAAAGTCAAGAGAAAACTAGCAATAGATTTTTTTTCTCAATTTGGATAGTTTTTAGGTATGATTCAACGTGGTTGCAAAGATCCCCCCCCCCCAAAATCATAACCTCCACATTCTGATAGACTAATAACAGTGTATGCTGGAATAACTTTCTTTTGACTATAATTTCCTTTGCACAACAGATACAAACTGACAAGATACACTGTTGAAAATTTTCTTCCTAACGACTTACCCAGTCATATGTAAAAAAACATTGGGTTGTATACATGTATATATAAATGTATTAGAAAGAGAATTTCATCGACATATGCTGGAATATATATCTTGATTTTGTCTGTAACTTCTTTTTTTTTCACAACAGATACAAATTGACAAGATGTACCGTCGGAAAGTTGATAAAATTCTCATTCCAACGATGTATCATGTCATCGCACAAACCTTGAGTTTTCTGTTTTTCCAAATTTTCAACAAGGATTTCTTGGTTCTTTTAGTATGGAAACTTCAAAATTGCATTGTGGAAATAAAATTGTCTGAATGTTTTTTCCATTTTGAATCTTGTTTGCCTGGTCTATAAATATATACATGGATTTAGAGACTCATGGTCAACTGTTCTATTCGCTAATCGGTACACCGGTACTGGACGAAATATATTTCTTAATAAAATGTCTCTACAATTATCACTTTCTGTCGGATATAAATTGTCCGATCTAATGACATGAATTTATATGAATTTATGTTCCTCGCGGGTCTACAAACGCTGTTTGTCAATTAAACTTACCTTAGTCTTTTTTTCGGCACACACACACACACACATATCCAGCATTTCCCCGTCTTGTAGATTACTTGCTTTTTCCTCGTACGATACCATGTCTGACTAATCCTAATGGGCGCCCACTTTATGGCACAGAGACAGAGAGAGAGAGAGAGACAGAGAGAGACAGAGAGAGAGAGAGAGAGAAAGAGATTTATTGGGGTTGAGACAACGTCAAATTTAATAACATTAAAAGCAGTCAATAGCAATGTTGTTGGGTTTTATTTTCATTACGTTACGGAATTACCAGTTTGTGAAAACATCAAGGTGAAGATTCGGTTCAGGAAACCAGAGCATTTTTTTCATGAAAAGGTATCACTTGTTTTCTGTTATGAATGAATTAAATAAAAATAGTAGTTATTTTATTGATATAATTATTTTATTATTACAGGTAGAGGCGTCAAAATGCGCAGATTTTGAACGTTGGAGCGAGGCCACGCGCTGATAGATGCTAGTAGATGAAGGTTTGGCTGCTCAACTAAGGACAGAGTTTCGGCACGTGGCCTCGCCCCCACAGTTCAAAATCTGCGCATTTTGATGCCTCTGCCTGGTCTATATACATCTGCAATACCCTGATCTAAAATGCTTGCTTCAGCATTCACGAGCGAGAATTTTTACCAAACTATTTTATAGCGACAGTTATTTTTGAACGTTGGTTACGGTAGACACACACAGCAATTAAAATCAATCGATAAAGAACCGAGACATTTCATTGCAGTTGTTCTAATTCGATATTTATGACCTACCATAAAAGTTTGAATAACCGTAGGCTATCATTACAATAAAAATACATTAGAAATATTTTCTGGTTCGTTTTTTGCTAAATCCCGTTTCTTTTTCTCTTTTCATTCAGTGTATCCTTGACGTTTTTCTTATCTGATATTTATATTTTTGTATTTCATGAAACAGCAGGGTCTTGTCATGACGGAAAAAGTTTCTTTAAAAAACAATCTGGTATCACGGAAAGAAATTCGTTTGACAGAAGTTTTATAGCCGAAGTCGACGAAACTGCTTATAATATACCCGACCGGCTATTGTCAGTAATTGCAGATCGGGGCTGAAGCAATAATTTGTGACGATTATCTAGCGTATTGCTTGTAACAATTATCTAAAAAAATGCGAAAAACAGTGATTCTCATGAACTTTAATGATTCAGAATGATTTGCATGAAACCCATTATTATCCGACGATTAAGGAACATTTGCACACGGTGACCGTTCACTGAGTCTAATTCCAAATTGCAATTTCCAATATTTTTACACGAAGTCGTTGACAAAATGAGATTTGGTACTTAGCATAATGGTTGAAACAATCTGGATGTCGATTAGCTGGGTTTTGACAAACTGGGTTTAAACAAACTGCACACGAACAATGCACACAGACATACAGATGCACCCACACACGAGCACACACATAAAATGTGACCGGAAAAATTATTGCGTTGAAAATGTCATGCCATCGATGTGCTTCTAATGATACACTATGTCTATATTCTGAATTGTTCGTTATCTTGAAGTATATTTCACCGAAAATCGATATCATACTTATACATTAAGTTGGGAAGCAAATAAATTTTCTTGAATGTATATAAAGAGACAGAGAGAGAGATTAATGGTGGAAATTTTTGTTGGCAATGTGGAAAACACAGATTTGGTGACTAGATGTTTATTTTCAGACATTCCGTGGGGAGTGACCCCTGCATTATCAATGAGAGGGAGAAATAGAGAAATAATAAAGAGAACTTGAGTTTTCTGAGTTGTAAGGGTAATGAGATGAGGGTGTATTTGAGATTACCAGTGAATTGACCTTGTGTTGGGGCGTGGGATCATATATATGTCATTGTACCGTCTATGTACGATGGGGGATAGGCATTTGCATAAGGGTGTGGTTCAGGTTAGAACTCTTTTGTTTTTATGTCAGAGGGAAATTTGTTTTCTGCGTATGTGTGTGTCTTTGGGAGGTTAGTTATAACAATATATATATATATATATATATATATATATATATATATATATATATATATATATATATATATATATATATATATATATTTGTCCGACTATGTGGCATATACATGTATGATCATACAAATATACTGGAAAGCATAGTGCAGATAAATACAATCACATATCAGTATGTCCATGCAACATGCGTCCCCATAAATAGTGTGCAGTCACATGATAGTATACGTCCAGCTGGTGCCTAGTCTGTATGCATACATATATGCTAGATCAGACACAGTATCCATGCGATACTGAATTCATACATAATTATTATATAATTCATACCCGTGCTTGAAATTCATTGTACTTTCCAGTTCAGCGAAATGGCAATGTATTCATGTGGTGCATAATTGTACGCACAGCATTCATACAACGGTATACATGTATGGGTATGTACGGGGACACTCACATGCTAGAACGGATACATGTATGTATTCGGCTTAGGTACACATACGCCGGGGCCGATACGCGCTGTGCATAACCAGCGTAAATAATTAAGTATGTATCATATATGTAACTGAACTTACATACACTGATTTATGACTGTATACTGTTTATCAACTCCCTCTGTGAATAAATACCAATCCACCAAATCTGTGTTCTCCTCATTGTCTATGAAAAGATTTCATCATAGATAGATATTTACAATGTTGTCGGTACTGATCAGTTTCACGCCATTGAGATCGGCGGACAACTACTTTTTTTCTATTTCAATTTTGCCTTTATACAGAACTAGATTGTTGTTTTTTTTTGCAAAGAAGCAATTATTGTTATTATTATTATTATCATTATTATTATTATTATTATTATTATTATTATTATTATTATTATTTATATGTTGTTTTTATTCAGTGCTTAATTGGGTTGTTGGTAGTGTGTATGAAGAGGTTGATATTTTTGTTGAGTTTGAAGCTGGTGCAATGTATGGTTATGTTATCACGAGCATTCACTAACTTCTGCTTAGTCTGACACAAGGCCACAAATGTGGGGAACCCAGTGAGGATCGAAACCGCAATAACCCATGTTCTTGGTATTTTCATTGAAATGGGCATACTTGAAAAAATGGGTAAACTTGAAATGGCGGGAAATGACAAACACGAAAATAAAATTGATATTACATTTTAAAGTTTTCTATTCTATTTCGATAAACTTGAAAAGAATGAAGATTGGAGAAAAATCTCTTATAAAAATTTTCTGCATAAAAAAACCCCGAAGACAATAGTGTTTGAAGAAAATAGTTGATAAAATACATTGGGTGTCCAAAAAAGTTCGTTTGTTTTTGTCGTTTATGGTATTGTAAGTGTTTAGTCTTGAATTATGTCGTTGAAAATAATCACGTTTCATAGAACTGTTACAGTTGTCATATCAGCATGCATAGTCTTTTAAATGATGAAGAATCCATAATGATAAGAGACTGCTTCGTTGCCTCTAGTACTGAAGACTTTAACCATATGGGATAAATCATGAGATCATAGGGTTAATAAGGGATTTAGAGCAAAATTTGCTACCTAGTGTAAGAAAACTAGGTTTAGTTCGTAGATAATGGGTGCTCCAGCACAATAATAATCTAAATCACACACCCAAAAGCACACAAAAATGGTTGAAAATTAAAAATAATGCACAAATTCAAACTGGCCAGCAATGTGCTCTAATTTCAATCCCATTGAGAGTCTTGAGGGAGCAGAAATCTGGAGTCATGTTTTCCAAGTATACCAAACACCACAGAAAGCCTGTAAGAATTCAAGAGCTTGAACGAATTTAAAAGATAAGGTGACTGGTGCAAAAAGCTTATAGATGGTTATAATAAATGTTTGGAAGGTGTTATTGTTGCCAAAGAGGACTTGTAACCAAATATCAAGGAACGATGCCAATATTAGTGTCCTAATAATATTTTTGATTTTTATCTTCGAAATTACAATACACTAATGGGAAAAAAATGATTTTGTCAAATTACTTGAGACATCTTATTGAAATATTCGGATGATTCAAATTTGGCAGATTTCCATTTTTTAAAATATTGTGCAGTTTATACAAAGGAAACAAGGGTGCCAATAATCCCGACCGGGGTTGGATGTTGTTCAATAAATTGAGAAAGGTATAACTTATTTTTTAGCATACATTTGAGTCTGAAACTTTTATTCGCCTAGAGTAATGGCGTCAACAGGTGAGAATTATGCTTCTTTTTCTAAGTAATACGGTTGATGAATGTGAACTACTAAACAGGTGAGCAAGATGTAATTAATTTTGTCCGATTCGATATCCATACAATGGAATGGGGGAAACATTCTTCTCTGCTGCCATTGATCGGCGCTTTCTATTTTGTCATGTCGATCAACGACTAAGCCCGTTTAGAGATAAAGTGGCTTCATCACTTTCAGGAAAAAAAAAATGCTTTTTTCGTACCATTTTAACAAAAGAATTGCGATTTGTTTTCACAAAAAAACCCCAAACAAACAAACAAATGATGCTAAATGCTGAATGAATTGAAAAACATGTTTGTTTAACATACGTAATACTAGCTGAAATCCCGTCTTATGTACGGGTTATTCGGCTAATATATATATATATATATATATATATATATATATATATATATATATATATATATATATATATATATATATATATATATATATATATATATATATGTCTTTAGGGTTGAGCACTGCTAAGTGGGGTACCCGTCTATTACTGCTATATGCAATGCTCTTCCAACTCCGGAATAGAGCACTTTGGTAGACGGGGAATTATGCGTAAGTAAATATACATTGCTTAGTTCCGCGTAGGGCCGGGGTAAAATGTCTGCCTATGGGTCTGAAGCGAAGGTTTCGATCCTACCTTGTGGTATTGGATGTTGGATAGTGTATGTGCTTGAATATAAATATGAGGCCAGGTAAAAAATGATAGCTTGCCAAAAAGCATTGTCAGAACGAAAAATTCCTAAAGGACACGTGATCAGAACGAACGAATTCTCAGAGGATATCAACGAATTCCAATTTCCCTTTCTTTCTTTCTCTTCCTGGTCGCATGATGACATCACATGACGTCATGGCATTACTCTCCCTTCCCCCCTCTCTCAATATATCGTCTGACTGCGATAAGTTAACTTTCTAAGAATTTGACAATATAGAAATTCCTGGTTCCAAATATGTAAAAGAGCTGTATAAGGATAACAGTGTAGAGAAATTACACTTGTACATAAAAAAAAAAAACAAAACAATACTATGTAAATGCCATAAACATCACTCTCAGTTGTACGTTTGTATCAGATCATATAAGAGATTACTCAAGTAAGTACTAAAAATCACCCTTCCAAATCAAAAAAATATATACGCAATTTGCCGAATGGAGACAGTTACATAGAAATGA